>JAJLWK010000292.1:0-17579 GCA_030570675.1 Myxozyma neglecta | reverse complement strand
CGGAATATTTGGATGTACCTGTGAGAAAGCTTGCCAGATGAGTTTCTTGAATTGTGCGAAAATCACCCAGCATATGTGAGCACATATTAAGTATACAACATAACTGTGATAATTCAAAATAAATGCTTTAAAACAGTTTGATTGTATCAATCAAAGAGAAAAGTATAGCACTTTCAACACTGTATTCAAATGACTGAAAAAAAAATAAAAAAAAATATAATCAAAATAATAAGCATACGCTCAAGCCCACCGCCACAAGAACCTCAAACTACTACTTACCAAACCTTAATATAACGCCCCCAACCCCAAGCTCAAAGTCAAACTCAAACTCAAAAGCCCATCGGGTTATTGACGTTATAGCAAACGCCACCAGTATGTTTATTGCCGTGGTTAGTATGTAGAAATGCGAGGAAGCCAACGAATATTACGAAGATGACGGTAAATGTAAATGATAGAGCGTGAATAATAGACAGGCGAGTTTATGTTATTTGGATAGGAATGATTGTTACTGAAGTCAGTGTCGTTGTCGTTGTCGTTGTCGTTGTCGTTGTCGTTGTCGTTGTCGTTGTCGCGTGACGTTCCTATCTTTTGTTTCAAAATTAGATTTGAAGCGCTGCTTACTTCTTTCGACTCATTTTTCGCATGTGAATACATATAAGGGACGCAAACGTTTTTTTAATACATACACACATATAATGTTTACGGCGTTCTTTTGAAGGGAAATTCATTTTCAAGAAATTTACCACTTTAGAAAAAATTAAAAAAAAAATTAAAAAGAAAGAGAAATGAAGAGTATAAAAATATTGTAATTAGTGATTTAGTAGTTGTTCAGAGGTAGGTAATAGTTATATAAAAAAATAAATTGTATTTTGTGTGTACCATTGAAATAAAGATTACTTGAGAGATAAATAATGCATGTACGAGACAAGAGAGAAAGAGACAAAACATTAAGCGACTTTTATACCCTTCCGATGGACAAACTCCGAAAGAACCAAAGAACCAGCGACTAACAACTAAAAAAAAGTAATCAAAAACGGGGAAATAAACGATATAAAATCAACAGCAAACAAAGGAAAAGAGAAAGAACTAGATGGCCTTTTCTTCAATATCACCACTCTTCTTACTCGAAGGACCATCATCAGTAGTCATAGTCTCAACAATGACACTTCCATCATCACGAGCTTCCTTGCTGTTAATAACTTGCGTATTGGAATCTTCATCATCAGCTTCCCAGAAACGTTTCTTGCGCTCAATGACAAGTCTTGAGAGCCAAGGAGGGAAGAAAACAGTGGCAATGTCAATTGGTTTAATCTTTTGCTTGTTGGTAGAGGGAAGTTGTCCATCCATAAGGATTTCATCATCAGGATCGGTTTCTTTGGTCATAGCCATACGCCATGACCATCCATCACGCTTGTCGTAGTTCTCGGGTGTGATTCTACCTTTGGAAAGTTTGGCGACGACGTAGACGATAGTGTTGAGGATAATGTAGGAGACAATACCAGCGATAAGACCGTATGCGATAGAGTAGGTGAATGGCATAACAGCGATAGTCAAGAAAGCTGGAATAGAATCACCAAGATAAGTCCAGTTAATTTCAGCAACAGCACCCATCATCATAGCACCAACGATGATCAAAGTAGGACCAGTAGCCCAAGGAGGAATAGAGGCGAAAATAGGAGCAAAAAAGATAGAGATAAAGAAGCAAATTCCAGTGACCATGGCAGTAATACCAGTCTTTCCACCCTCAGAAATACCAGCACCAGACTCAATAAAGGCAGTAACGGGAGGAGTTCCGAAAAGTGAACCAATAGCAATTCCACCAGCATCGACAATATAAGCAACAGCAGATCCTTCAAAATCACCAGTCTTGGTGTTCAAAAATCCAGCAAATTTAGCCATGGAGTAGAGAGTACCGGTGGTATCAAGAATATCAACGTAGAGGAAAGTGACGAGAGCAAGCCAGAATTTACCCGTGCCGCCGGGGATTGAAGAGATGTTCCATTCTTGAACGTTGAGGATCTTCTCAATCTTGTGGAAAGTAACGACTTTTCTGAAAAAGTCGAATCGAGTGTCACCTTCTTCGGTGTAAGGGAAGTAAGTGGTAGGACTAAGACGAGGCCAAGAGACGATAGAAACAAAAGCAATACCAATGATAACAGCACCCTTGATACGGAAAAGCATGCAAAGGACAGTGACGAATCCACCGAGAAAGATACCGAGCCACATACGACCGTCAGACATCTGGTGAGATTTGCAAAGATCTGGGTCACCTTGGTACTCCTCAGCACAACCAGCGAGATCGACGGGAGTTGAAGTTGAACCGACGGTAATTCCAAGACCAGCTGAGCCATAAAGACCAATAAAAGTGAGATAAAGACCAATACCAGCACCGGTGGCGTGTTTAATAGCGGTAGGAATAGAGCGAGCAAGCCATTGACGCATTCCAATGAGAGAAAGACCAATGAAAATAAAACCTTCAACAAAGACAGCAGTAACGGCAAGACGAAATGGAACACCGCCGGTTCCGTGGTATCCAACGACTTGGTAGGTGAAGTAAGCATTAAGACCCATACCAGGAGCAAGACCGATAGGAAGGTTAGCAAAGAGACCCATGCAGAAGGTGGTAAGAGCAGCAATAGCAGCGGTGGCGGTAACGAGATCCTGCTTCACGACTAAGAATTAAGTCAGATTTACTCTCAGATCTCCAAATTGGTAAAATAAAAACGCACTTTGAACGCAGGCCATATATTCAGGGTTAAGATCGCAAGTCGGATCATCAGCAGTTCCCTCACAAACGCAGGTTCCACCGGACTCGGAAGTGATTGAGGCGTTGACGGAGATAATGTAGGCCATGGCGAAGAAGGTAGCTAAACCGGCACGGATTTCAGTGAAGAAGTAAGCACCTTGACGCTCGCGACGAGCACCAGAGTGCTCGAGTCTGAACCAGCGGCCAAAAGGCGAGCGAGCGACGCGAAGATTGGTGTTGTGAACGAAATCTGCGTAACCCATTTTTTTTCTTTTCTTATAAGCGTTGAGGCAAAGTGGCGGAATAGTGTCCAAAGAGTCTGGGGAAAACAAGAGGAGGGAAGAGGCAGCAAGAGAAGACGAGGAAGGAAGATGGGGAAGAGGCGGGGGGAGCGCGGGACTTTATAGACTGGTCGATGCGAAGAGATAGATAAAGCGAGACGAGACCGAAGAAGACCAAAAGTTGCGGAAAAAGCTAAGTGACGGCGGCGGACGAAGACGAGTCAGGGATGTTGACTTTGATGCCTACGAATGTCTCGGAAGCCATCGCTCGACTCCGAATAGTTGCTTCTGATGCTATCCAAGAGAATGTCATATTCCAATTATGACATTGCGATAATTCCTACAGCATCCAGAATAAAAACAGTTACTTCTCTGGTTTAACGCATCGAGTACCGGGTCGTTGTCGAGGTACTGCTAAAAAGATACAAAGGACAACCGCAGCGCACGCGGCTGCGGGTTTCCCAAAAACTCAAACAAAAGTAAACTTTCAGCAAAATGTCGGCGTTGTCCGCGCAAGCCACCCGAAAAAGCCATTCGCAAGCCACCGTCGCCGCACAGACACTGTAACTGTATTTTGTGGGGCGCGGGACGCGATTTTTTTGTTGTTGCCATCGCGCGGTATTGGTTTGCGGTGTTTGATGGCGGCGTAGATAGGGTGTATAGTGTATTACTGCGAATTGCAACAAGCGCAGCTTCTAAACGAAGTGCGTCTCGACACCCAAGTCACGGGAATCCACAGCAATGCCAAGACACGGCAGTTAGAGACATTGGCACGGAACATGGTTTGGTATCTGCAGCCAATCAGGCGCGTGCGATTGAGTTGCGGCCCACGGAACGGCGATGAGCGACAAAGCAGGCAAAAGACAAACAACACAGAAACAAGGCGAGCGTGCGTGCGTGCGCTGCAATCATATCTGTCTTGTCGTTGACGTTTGCGATGAAAGCAATTAAAAGTAGCTCAAATCGAGCAAAAGACTGCGGAACGAAAGTGGTTGCATAACGCCAGAGCCGAGCTTTGCAGTTGTCTGTAACAAAGTCCAGCGAACGCCACGTCGTCAGCGGCGGCCAGAATCCTCGGTCTTCTCCTATTTTACTCGTGTAGAACAAGTTGATTCATCTCGTAAGCTGAGGAGTAAAGAGGCCGCTGCGTGCAAACGGCAGCGAAACCTGGAGATGCGGAGCCGGTGGTGGAGGTGTAGCATCGCGTCTTCGCGTCTCGCAAGAGACCGGACACCGGATGCTCGGACATTGATATCTTCTCTTCCCCTGTATCTACTATCTACTATCAACACACGTTCATCTCCATCTATCGACTTATCGATAATGCAGGAAAAAGAAAAAAGAAAAATTCAATTCCTCTTGTGCGTCCGAGCTGCCGATGATCTCTTTCTTTCTTAACCCCCGTCTAAAATGCAAGTGCTCGTATAGCTAATTTGTCAAGATCTGGATGCATCTAGTGGTGGTTTGGTCCGGGTTACTCAACAAAGATATCGTAAAGCTTCCTTCTTCAATGGCATTTCATATAATTACACCATGTAGCTTTTACCATAACTGTTCTACGGCGTTATTATGTTCCTTCTGTACTTCAACTAAGCCGCACGATTGCGCTCACGTAATCAGCGTCTTCCGCACTCCTTCCTCTCTCTCTTCCTCCCACTCTACAAATCCCAGATCCACTCAATGTCCAGCCTGTGTCTGAATCGCCTTCAAGAAGAGCGGTACGTTCCCTATACAATTTGTTTCGTAATTCATAGCAAACTATCCTCTCATTCTAGTTCTTTATACTAATTACACAATTACAGTAAACAATGGCGTAAAGATCACCCCTTTGGGTTTTACGCAAAACCAAATAAAGCTCCAGATGGCTCTTTAGATCTAATGACCTGGTCCGTCGGAATTCCCGGCAAAAAAGGCACATTATGGGAAGGCGGTACATACACTCTCACGATAATATTCCCCGAAGAGTACCCCACGAAGCCGCCGAAATGTAAATTTGCACCAAACTTTTGGCATCCGAATGTATACCCATCTGGAACTGTTTGCTTGTCGATTTTAAATGAAGATGAGGCGTGGAAACCGGCGATTACTATTAAACAGATTTTATTGGGAATTCAGGATTTGTTGAATGATCCGAATCCGGATTCTCCTGCTCAAGCTGATGCTTTTAACGCTTTCAAGTATGATTCCATATTATTCTTCATTTTTGAAAACTCGTCATTACTAATACTAAATAGAAAAGATAAAGCTTTATACGAACGACGTGTACGTGCTCAATCTAAAGAATATGCTACTCAATAATTTCTACCTATACGAACGACCTGTACGTGCTCAATCTAAAGAATACGCTACTCAATATTTTACCTATACAAACGACGTGTACGTGCTCAATCTAAAGAATACGCTACTCAATATTTTACCTATACGAACGACGTGTACGCTACTCAATAATTTCTACCAATCTATTGTATTTTTTATGTATATTTATTTTACTCCTCATATAATTGATCTATCCAGAATATAAAACAATAATTTTTTAAACCAACTTCGTCCTTTTCGTTTACCTTTTTTTTTATAAGTATTGACTTAACTCTTACGGTTAGTAAGTTTGTGTTAGTTCTCATAATCCTACTGATATCCTGTGCCCGGTGGTGGTGGTGGGGCTCCTGGTGCTCCTGGTGCTCCTGGTGGTGGTGGTGGTGCACCTGTTCCTGACCCTGGCGCTCCTGGGGCTCCAGCCTGAGCAACAGTTTGACCAGCAGCAGCAGCTTGTGCATAATACTGTTCATAGTACTGCTGATAATACTGTACATACGCAGCATACCCACCATACGCCGCATATGGATCTTGACCAGCAGCGACAGCTGCATAATAAGCCGTATAATCAGGCTGCATACTTCCCGTAACTTCGCCTTCCGATCTATCAGGAGACTGTGTTTGATTCCGTCCTCCTCCACCATTACGATCTTCATTTCTACCACCGTATCTATCATCTCGTCTGTTACCATCCCGATGACCGCCACCGTTGTTATTACCATGACCACCGCGGTCGTCTCGTCGTTGTGCTCGGGGATTGGCCTTGAACGCAATGTAATCCTGTGTAACCGTCGCGACAAGATCTCGTGCTAAACTAGCTGCTTGATTTACCATATTTTGATCTCGGCCACTATAACTCATGAAAATGCAAGAAAACGCTAGTTGTCAGTTTCACCATATCTCTCAAAAAACTATATACATATACATGAAGCAGCGAAACACAAAAAAAAAATTCATGTGCTGTTTAAACGACCTTCTTTTCCGGATCAAAATAAAAAAAAAATAACTTGGCAAAAAAAAAAATTCAAAAAGTATACATACAGGATATGAAGATAAGTCGGCTCGTCACTTTCTCGACCAGTGGATTGTTCGATAAATTGTGATCCTCGGCCTTTAATTTGTACACGACATCCGGTTTCCGCTTGGATATGTTTGACGTTCGAACCCTGTGGACCCACGATTTGTCCACGGACATTAAATCCGGGAATATATTCGATTCCAATGGGAACTTTTTCTTCCAACATTGGTTGTCGCTAATTTATTAGCATATCAGCATGCAACGTACGTCTTTAAGAAAAGAAAACTTACAGGACCTCTGAATTCTCTGCGATTCTGATCACGATCGTTAGGACCACCACGGAAAGGAGATTGATGATCATGACCAGCTGATGGTCCAGTTGGAGGTGGAGCTCCTTCAGGAGGATCACGTCTTTGTGGCATATTATCTCTTTGCATCAAGTCTTCAATGATAGTAACTGCTTTCTCTAATGCTTCGTTACTTTGAGCCGTGATGTGGAGGTATAATGGAGGCTCTTTTTCAGTGGCCATTGACGGATCGGGGTAGTAACGTCCACGAGTAGTGACATCTTTCAAAACGTTAGTTTAATATCCAATAAGACCCAAGTAATGAACATAGAAGATATATACCAGCTCCAGTTTCAGTTTTAATCATAGCTTGTGTTTGTCCTTTTGTTAAAGTATATCGATTTCGTAAATGATTGATCTCAATATCACGAATATAGTCTCCATCTTCAATCAATGTTTCAGCAATAGCTCGTGCAGTTCCAGCCGCAGCTCCAGTAGTTGATGTACTACCTGGTCCTGTTGGTGTAGTTGCTACAGGAGTCTGTAACGCGACTCCAGGACTGGGACTTGGACTCAATTTTTTCGATTCGAGTTGAGCGTTAATTCTCGCAGCAACAGCAGCAGCTATACATATTAACATAATTCCTCTTTTTTTATAAACCGAGCAAAAAAAATATACCTGCGGCAATCTTTTTAGCAGCAGCACTTGAATCTACTGCTCGCGATGCTGTTGAAGATGATGACTCTTCCCTATGACGACGACCCGGTGACGCAGACCGGTCCCGTCTCAATCGAGAGCTTCTATCACCGTCTCTCTCTCTGTCTCTGTCTCTTTCACGATCACGATCACGATCTCTGTCGCGGTCGCGGTCGCGGTGGTCACGATCTCGTTCTCTTTCGCGAGTCCGGTCCGGTGAACGGCCGTGCCGTGAGCTTTTACCATCAAAATCCATTTTCGGATTTCTTCACCTACTATCAGGTTTATAGAATACACTGATTTTTGGCGATTGTTTTAATAAAAGAAAACGTATTTGGTGTTAACTCAAATGAATCCTTTGTTCATTTACGGTGGAAAAATTCATGTGTTGATTTTTAAGGTTAAGGTTTAGTTGTTTTGGACATGAGAGTACGTCTAGTGAAGATAATGCGGTTACGAATAACCAGGAGCTGTAGACTTACAGCAGCTGATCAAGAGCCAATGACGATTTTAGATTTGTTTTAAAAAATACAGAAAAAATTGTATAGATTTATTAAGAAAATATCATAACTTATTTCAACAGCTATAACAAGGAAACGACTGTAGAGTCATCAAATTTATTGATTTAAAGAATAAAAGTTGACATAGGGCTCTGTACATACGAGTAAATATTTAAGAGCACACAAGAATTAGGCATTGCAGTGGATATTTTTGTAAATACAAAAAATCAATTTAAACGTAAATACAGCGGGATTAATTATTATTTTTTTGTTTTTTTTGTATTTTTTCTTATTAAACAAAAGGTTCATAGTGCAGTCATACCGGGATAGCACAAGTCGGATGTTTACAAGATGCACCTGAGCACACTTCCGATGAGCTGGAAGGACTGATTAATCAGTCCTAACAAGCGAGAGTGAAAGAACAAAAAGTTTAGAAATTTAGAAACCAGAAGAATTAACTTAAGACTGGTATATTTCACTAAAAGTAGCTTTCCAGACGATACTGACCTGTAAATCGTGTGTTGTTTTGATATTTATTGGCGTAATGCGAACAGCAGGTCAAAGTCTTTCACAGCCACACGCCAAATCATAAAGCCTATACAGCTCTGTCTTTTTCTACGAGCGCAAAGACGGAGTTGGATGTACTTTGAAGGACGCGGATGGCATTAATAGGGCCAATTTACGTTCTACGCTGATAGTTCCGCTTAAGCGATAGAATTCTTAGATCAGACCCAAAGTAGCAATGTAAACAAACTTCTTTGAACACACCAGAACCAATTTCGTTCCTAAACATCCGCACCAATCACAGCCATTTCATCAATCACTAGCCTCTCAAAGCCTTCACTCGCAATTATGCAGCGAAATGCGTTCTTATCTGCAATGCCTGTCGCAGCGAATTGCGGTGGTCCGCAACGAATCAGCGGACGCAAAGCCGCAATGTGCAATGGGGTAATGTTGGGTTGTGTCCAGGAAGCGAGAGGTTTATGGCATAAATGCAGGCACAGTAAGCTATATATGCGTTCCTGAGCACGCGAGAATTGCGATACACAGAGCCCCAAATCTGTTCGGTGAATAGCTATTACTCATTTGATTGACATGAATTAATTGTACAGCGTAGAAAACAATAGATAGCAAAAGTAAACAAATGGAAGGAAGAGAAAGAACCGGAGCGGATGCCGCAGCAGCGCGCCGCGGTTCGCCGGGTTTCTGTCTCCAAACTGTTTTGGATTAAGCTCCGGCGTCTTCTTTTCCCACTTTGTCTCCACCAAAACACTTGTTCTTCGTTGATATAAGTCGTCTTTTGACTCAATTTTCATATATCAATTCCTTGTTGTTGAAAGAATAAAAAATGTCTTACTCTTCTATTCCTAAGCAGACTAACGATCTCATCAACGGCGGTTTCTACGACTCGTCGCCTGTCGCTCTCAGCGTCAAGAGCAAGATCCCGACCGGTGTTGTATGTTTTCTTTCTTCTTTTTTGTTTATTATCGATCAATTGGCTTATTGAAGGTCAATTAGCTGTTAATGAATTATTGTTTTCTATTGTGACTGCAATTGCTAACTTTCCAGGTTCTCTCCGCCAGCGGAAAGTCTGCTGCCACCGGTGCCATCAGCGGTGGTTTCGAAGCCCAGTTCCCCGACAAAACCACCGGTGTGACTCTTACCCAGGGATGGTCCTCTGACAACAAGCTCACTACCAAGTTTGCTCTTCCCAGCTTCGCTCCTGGTCTCAAGACCGAGCTTGCTACCACCTTCGTGCCTTCCTCCGGCACTCGTGGCGCTACCGTCACCTTCAACTACGCCCACGGACCTTTCACTTCCAAGGTCTTTGCTGATCTCTTGAAGCCCACTTTCAAGTCTGACTTTGCTTTCTCCAAGTCTGGCGCTACTGTCGGTGGTGAGGTCGAGTACGACATCCCCGCTGGTGCCGTCAAGGGTTACGCCGCTGGTGTCGGTTACGCCGGCCCCGGCTACTCCATCTTCGCCTCTGCTACTTCCAAGCTCTCTGTCTTCTCTGCTGGTTACTACACCAAGGCCTCTGAGGACGTCCAGGTTGCTACCAAGGCCACCTGGAACTCCAAGGAGCCCGCTCAGGCCGTTGACTTTGAGATTGCTTCCCAGTACAAGATCAGCCCCACCTCTTTCTCCAAGGCTAAGATCTCCAACAAGGGAATCGTCACCCTCGCTTACACAAACACTCTCCAGGACGGTGTCAAGCTCGGATTCGGTGTCTCTGTCGACACCCAGAAGCTCAACGTTCCCGTCCACAAGGCTGGTCTTTCCTTCACTTTCGAGTCTGCTGCTCCCAAGTTCTAAATATTTCCTTAAATGAGTAATTTTAGATTCTTTATTTGAATATATGCAGTAATCAGATTTTTTTGCTATTTTGGTAATATTTGCTGTGGTGCGCTTTGAGATTGCGACATTCTTTCTTATGATTGCGTGTGTAGATTTTTTCTTCAAGTGGACCGTTTCACGTAGCTTTTCCACTACTTAAGGCGTTTCATCCGTTTTAATTGAAAATTAATGTTTAATGACTACTCTGTATGATACAGGAGTTGGATGTAGATGGTGGTATAGAGATATACATTCGATTGGGCTCGAGGTTTGATCCGTTAAAATCATGCGTGCAATTTATGAAAATTATTAATCCTACGATTTCAACGTCCAAGTAGAGTTAATTGTTGTGTACACAATTTCAGCTTCTAAATAAATGAAACTATAGCTCAGGCATTACAGATATGAGAGAGTAGGCGTACACTGTACGAAAGCATTGAAACTGATGCAACTTTTGATGTATATATCAAGTACAACTGTAGTGCTCTCCCAAGATTTTTAATCCGAATTGTATCAGTTTATATACTTCAATAAAAAAGATTTTAAGAGAATTCATGATAGCCAACTGTGCATAGGAATTCATAAACATGCTGGGGGCGCCAGTTGGCAAAATGACCTTCATAGAAGCTAGCATTATGATGATATTCCATGCACAACCCCTGCCAATTAAGACAAAAAGAAAACATTAATTAAAATATCAAATTAAAAATAATACGATTCACTGTCTTTTATATGATCATCCAATAGCAAAACTATATAAAGAAAGAAACAAAAAAGTAAACAACAAACACATACTTCACGTGACTTTTGTTTAGACGGTTGACGCGGCAACGCCAAGGTCAGGCCCGATCGCGATGGGTTATGAGCACCCGCGTTTTGGCAGATCCCCTCTCTTCTTTCCTTTCTTTCCTCTCTTTTCCCTTTTTCCTCTCTTTCTCTTTTCTCTTTTCCCTCTGCAGCCATCACAGCCCAGCAACTTTGTTACCTCCAAGCCGAGATTAGCAAAGTTATTATTAGTCTATAGTTTACGGATTAAACTACGGACTTTTTCTTTATTCAGCCTTTATTCACCAGAAATCACCTTTACAGTATCCACAGACAACAACAACCCCACCCCATCCCACAGTTTACAGCTTGATACTGAAAGGAAACATGTTTAACCTTGTTTTCTTCTTTATCATTTTCATGATCTCTATGATCACCCTCCTCACCTACATCTTCTCCGACATGATCCCCTTCGTCGCTATTTCCTCCTCGATCAAGGCTACCGTCAATGTCATCCTCTCCGCTCTCTTCACAGTATTTCATCTCCCCGGCTATTTCCTCAAGACTCTACTCCTTTCTCTTCCTACTCCTAATCGGTTCATACTTAACTTATTCCTTTCTAGTTTGTCTGAGAGCCTGGAACTCGCTGTTATACTCGCGCCACTTGCTGTATACAACCTTGCTGATCCAGAGAATTTTTATGTCGAAACCATCAATATGCTACTAAATTTAACTACATTAGTAATTATTGCGCGTTTTTTTTATAAAGTGTACAGTTGTGCACTATTTATCGCGAGAAAAACGCGTCTCGATAATTTTGCGACGCGTCTAATCGCGTTTATACCAGCGGGGTTCACAGCCATAATGTTTTTCATCTTAATGACAGGACCTCACTTTGCCGCTTTTGACGGCCGATTTATGTATGGTATTGTCGATCCTAAGAAAGTTTTAGAAATTAAAGAAAGCGGCGATTATTTCTATTATGTTTTATATTTATTTGTTCTTCATGCTCGTGATCCGCCTTTTTATGTCCGTCTCAGGTATCCTAAAGAAGCTTTTCCCGAATTTCATAACTTCTTTCTTTATGTTTGGATACTTTATCGTTCCACGTTGGCAGTCATCCAGATTAAATTCTGGAGTACCAAAGCGTACAGTTTCTTCCGCGCTGCATGGAAAACTATTACAACACTGCTACAGTTCAAATCAGGTATGTTCTTTTTCAATTGATTTAGCGTTTCTATAAAACTAATGACATATGTGTAGAACTTGTTATACTGTATGATTTGCAAAGATTACCCGAGAACGAAAGAAAAGTATGTGGAAAGCATACTTTTCCAGTTATGCATCTACTTCTTCATTACATTGGGAACAACTGCCCTTTGTGCTCTACTACGCAGGAAGCTTCTGCGAAATCCTCTACACACAACACAGAAATATTTAATCAGACTTCTAAACCGATTGGTCAGGAAAATGATTGCAAGAGTATTAAGAAAGAGGCTGAAAATTCAAGATTAGATCTTGAGAATGTGTCAGCGTATTTGGAAATTCAAGAGTCCTCGAATGTCATTGCAAAGCCTGAAATCACTACCAGACCCTCTTTGACTGCTTCTCAGGAAAAGGCCTTTGCTCGTAACCTCGCGATTATTACTAATACGGTTATTCTCTCAAACGCAACCAAAGTTGACAGTTCCAAGTCTGAGACAAATATCAAATCTGCATCTTCTCCATTGTCCAGCACTCCTATCAACTCCGACATTGCTCGTAGCAACAAATTGAATTTTACAATGTACTTTGGATTGGTTCTAGCATTTCTTAATATGTTGAAACACTTCTACATTGCTAATCTTCCAAGATTGAATGACATGCACAAAATAATTCAACTTCAAGTCAGACGAGCGTTTTTGTTATTGAGCAAGCTTATGTGGTTTATATTTTATACTACCGCTTATGCTCTTTCATTGTTGAAATCACTTTTTAATACTGTCGCTGATATTCTTTCGCCGTTGCCAACGCCTCATCAAATTAGCCTCGCCGAAATTGCCGAGATAGATGCTAAAATTCAATCTGGAGCGCAGTTATTATCGAAGCCAGAACCAGGATTCTTCAGTTTCTTTCGTCGGTCTCAATCTACAGTAACCAATCAATCTGAATCACAAAGTTTTCAGAATGTCTTGTATTTCCATCCTTCTTTCCAGAGGCAGCTCGGTCTGGATCCAGATATTCCAGCACCTGCGACACTTTTTTCAGAGTGGTATTTCAAGCCAGTTTCGTTTCCTGAAAACATTCAGTATAACTCTGCTTCGTTTAACAAAGAAATCCGCCTAGCCTTATCCAATACTGAGAGTAATGGCGAGGCGCCTTTGGGAGCAGCAACTACTGCGGCAATGGATTCTGCTCCTGAAACAACCGATAGCCTAAAGGCTACTGCACAAGTTGATGAACTTTGCAATCTCACAGTACAATCCGCAACGAAAGTTTCTTGTGTATTGTCGGATAAATCGGACGATACACGAGATAATCTAGAGACTTTAGTCTTGAATGTAGCAGCTGCGGCTGTTAAGCTTGATTTGCCAGAGGATGAAATCGCAGAATTGGTAAGTTACTGTGTACTGATTTGTTTTGTTCCGTGCTGATACTGTCGATAGATCACTTTGCTATGGGAGGTAATACAGGAAGAAAACTCCGTGGTCGACGAATCCTTTGAAGATGTTGCGCCATACGAGCCCGGAGAGTATGTTCCTATCTCTGAAGTAGCTGTTGAAGATACTGCGTCTTATGATGCAACCGAAGATGATTCTATCTCTGAAGCAATTGATGACGATATCGCGCCTTATGAGCCCAGAGAGTATGTTCCTATCTTTGAGGTTACTGATCAAGATGTTGCACCCTATGATCCAAATGAGCATCCTGAAGGACCCACAGAGTATATTCCTATCTCTGAAGCCAGTAATGACGATATTTCGCACTATGAGCCAGACGAATATGTTCCTCTCTATGAAGCACTTTATGTATCACATGAAGACAGTTTGAAGGAGTCCAAAGCAACTGTCGAAGTGGAAACACCCGTTACAAACAACACAGCAGGTACTTCGTCATTTGAGTATCGTGTCACTGGCTGCGGTGAATCGCATTCATACAGCAATGCCGAGAATATACAATCACCTGGTCGTACAAAAGACACCGCGTTAGATGCAACACAGATCAGCATCGAAAATCGTGGCGTCTCCGAAAATGGTACAAAGAACTCCAAATCATTGGACTTTGAAGAATCCGCTCTTTGCAATATTCCTTCATGGGGCGAGGTTGTAATCGACAATTTTCATTCTGATAATGGCAATTCCTCTATCGTTCAGAACACTTCAGATACACGCATCGAGAATGTGGAAGGTAGCCAAGCAGATGATTCGAGCGTGTACAGCCTTCAGCAAGTTGAGCACGAACTTGAAATTTTCAATGAACCTAGCTTCTCGCATGAGTTCACAGAAAACGATGAATTGAACTCTTCGTTTCCTTTTTACCATATCCAAACCCCCTTAGAGGATACGGTGATGGAAAGCGAGCCATCATCTTCATTTGAAGCGTTGGAGAATTCAGTAAAGTCTTTGGTTGAAAGAATAAGCCCGGAGTCAGATGGTAGTTCAATTCTCAAACCTCCTATATTGTCTAGTTCCATTACCGACGAGCCGTCTTTCTCGGACGATTCGTTTGTTAATTTCGTCGGTCGGGCTTTACTTGATTATTCTGTTGATGAAGCAGTTGATGACGCGAACGAGCAGCCTGAAACTCAGAGTGTCGCTCTTGATACAGATGAACAGCCTCCTTTAGCTGACGCATTGGAAGAAAACAATTGCGACGAAGGCCAAGTTTTAGCATCATTGCAGCAGCATGATGAAGCCCTTATTAATACTGCGACAGTAAGCAAGCCATTAGTTGGCTCAGATCAGCTGTCGACTATCATGGAGTCGGTTGCTGAACCGGAATCTGATAATGAGCAGGCAGAGCAGGTTTCCATTAGCAATATTCTCTCTCTTTTGGGGCCTCAGACTGATGTCTATGAAGGCGATTTGTCGTGTCTTTTAACGCCAAAGCCTATTGCGAATACTGCGGTAGAGAGTAGTGCGCTGGAGCCACAAACTCCTGCGACAGCGGTATCTGATCTTGATGATATGAGTAATAATGTTGAAGATTGCCTAGAGCAGGCTTCTGGCGAGACTCCTTTTCTGTCGGACGTCAAGGATCTGGGATTTGATGACGGAATGTCTTGTTTTTCATTTGGTTCTTTTGAGGAATATCCAGCACCTCGAGCTGACAGAGCAGCTTTGATGGAGAGCGATGAGCTAGACCAAGAAGACGTGGCGCCAGTAGCATCAATTGAGCTATCTGCTACCAATAATGGTCCTAGTGAACTTCCGGAGCCTTTCGGGACGTATGATGATGATAATATGTCTTGCTTATCTTTTGGATCCTTTGAAGATTATCCGACACCACGAGCTACGGCTGCAGAGGCGACAGATCAAACTGCACAGGATTGTAGCTCCTCAGCTGTAAGCTCACCATTGCCTTCAGCGACACCGACAGCGGTCTCTGTTATTCATAATAAGAGTAGTAATGTCGAATATTGTCAAGAACAGGCTTCTGGCGACACTCCTCTGCTATCGGACCGCAAAGATCTAGAATCTGATGACGGAATGTCTTGTTTTTCATTTGGTTCTTTTGAAGAATATCCAGCACCTCGAGCTGACAGAGCAGCTTTGATGGAGAGCGATGAGCTAGACCAAGAAGACGTGGCGCCAGTAGCATCAATTGAGCTATCTGCTACCAATAATGGTCCTAGTGAACTTCCGGAGCCTTTCGGGACGTATGATGATGATAATATGTCTTGCTTATCTTTTGGATCCTTTGAAGATTATCCGACACCACGAGCTACGGCTGCAGAGGCGACAGATCAAACTGCACAGGATTGTAGCTCCTCAGCTGTAAGCTCACCATTGCCACCAGCGACACCGACAGCGGTCTCTGTTATTTATGATAAGAGTAGTAATGTCGAATATTGCCAAGAACAGGCTTCTGGCGACACTCCTTTGCTGTCGGACCGCAAAAGAGCCACAGCAGCGGGAACGACAGATCAAAATGCACAGGATTGTTGTACCGCTGTGGGCTCCCCATTGCGTACTCGAGTTCAACGAGCCGAATCGCCTGGTGAGGATAAAATGATATCACTCTTTGATATGTTAGGTGGCGAGTACGAGGCTCTGGTAGATGCCGCGTCAGATTATATACCTTCGCTCGCAGAGCCTGCTGAAAGCTCTGATTATTTTGAAAAGCAAACAGAGCAACTTACCGCTGAGACACCTTTGTTGCTGGAGTCGCAGAGGTGCGAAGGGTATGATAACGAGTCTTGTGTCTCGTTTGGTTCCTTCGAAGAGTATCTAACACCAAGAGGCGAGGTCGCTGATTTTGTGAAAGATATCGCAAGTCAGGAGGCTCCAATTGAAGAGTCTGTTGAACTGTATACAGATATCAGACTTTCAAGTACTTTTGAACAAGAGGCGTCGGAAGAATCGACCGAAACTCCTTTCTTTTCGGCCCAACTTTCCTTTAGTGACGGCAAATCATCTCTTTCGGTCAGCGCTATTGAAGAGACTCTAGACGACCCTCAACCTGAAGAAGATCTTAGTGAGAATGGAATTGTTTCGGCTAAAAGTTTGACAAATAATCAAGCACCAGTAACGCATAGGTTGGAGCCGATTATTGAGGTACTTTCAGAATCTTTAACTTCAAATAACGCTTCTTCTGTCACTGGTGACACTGATGACGAGGGTGATCGCACCGAGATTGCTATTCCAGTTACTGGAGGTGCTAAACGGAAGATATCCGCGAAAGAACTTGAGAGCGGAAGAATCCGATTTAAGTTTAAAGGCTTCAAGGTATGAACGTTGTTATTTTCTTTTGCAAAGTTTCTGACTTATTCGTGAAGGCACTTCTTAACTGTGCAATCAGTGATTATGATTCTAACCTCCATCTAAATCCGGAAGTCCTCCGATCAGCACCGCGCTGGTACCTTAGAAAGCATCAAACCTACAGTGTGAAATATGTGTATAGTTTAATACCTATTGCACAGTACTTGGCACCGCTTGTCACATTTTCGCACGATAAAGGTTGGGAGATTTTTCCGACCTTTTCGCATCTTTGTGTTGCTCCTGCTAGAGGTGTAAAAGCATGGATTTTTCAAGCAAAAGGGCTTTGTCATGCTAATTGCGAAGAAGCGAAGATTAGAATGATGGATTATCAGATAGAATTGGAGAAAGGAAGGAGAAGATTTAATCTCTATCCATTTTTAGAGGTGAAAAGAGTATCTTGCTGGCTTCTGATCTTTGTTAACAGTTTGTCTTTTAGAGTCTCGAAGGTTATGTGGTGACAGAGCCAAAGAAGAATAATCTCAAGGAGTTAAGAAGACTCCCTCGTTGGTACCGTCGTGATCGACGGGAACTTCCTCTACACGTTCCATTAAGCGGTATTCCAGTTGCTAGGTATCATCAAGCAATGATATCTGGGTCTTACCCGAGTGATCAATGGCCATGCTTTCTGCCAGTCTGTGGGAATGTTCGTTATACAAAAAAGTTCAGTGTTCAATC
>JAJLWK010000291.1:0-17597 GCA_030570675.1 Myxozyma neglecta | reverse complement strand
CCCTTTGCCGTCTCTCAGCTCTTTTTCTCGCTCATATTCAACTTTATGAGCTTCAGAGTGAATCCGAGGACAAGGCCCCAGATCTTGCTTTGTGTTTGTGAATAAATCATGTGGACATTGGCCGACGAGGTAGGATTTGCAGACGCGTGGGTCCGTGATGGGGATTTCCTGTCTTTTTGAAGGGCGGCCGACGAGTGCGTCTGCGCCCATTAGTTGCTTTGAAGGTTAATATGACTGCTTTTATATCTAGTTGGAGTACTTACTTCGAGCAGCTTCCTTTGTTCTGCCGCCATTGCACATATAAATATATGTATATGTATATACCTATTACTTAGGACAAAAGAATATCAGGTTAGGAACATAAAGTACAATGTACGATGAGGGTTTCGTACGATTACATAACAAGGCCTCGTCGTAGACGTACGCCAGCAGCTGGACGAGCTTCAAAGACAACGCCAACGATGAAGCAGAATGGTCTGGACGCGGAACTGCGAATGCGGACGCGGGCGGATGCGCTCGAGGCCCGGTTTGCGCGGTTAGGCGGTGTTGTGCCGAAGACAAACTCGACAAGTACATTTGATGCCGCGAGTAGTTACGGTAGCTATAAAGTGAATGGATACGATAGCAAAAGGAAAGAAGAATTACCGTTCACAGTGCGAAATGGACTTGCCAACTACGGAAATACCACAACAGCATCAACAGCGAGTCTGAATCCAATGCGCGTTGTTAAAGTGGCTGATTTCGCCGAAGCCGTTCTGCGCAGTCGCGAGCAACTTCTCGTGATTGATGTGCGACCAAGAGAAGCGTTTCAACAGCGTCATATCTGTGCGAAAAATATAATCAATATTGAGCCAATTGTATTA
The DNA here is from genome assembly GCA_030570675.1 of Myxozyma neglecta. NCBI lineage: Eukaryota > Fungi > Ascomycota > Lipomycetes > Lipomycetales > Lipomycetaceae > Myxozyma > Myxozyma neglecta. The sequence continues at coordinate 16,734 of JAJLWK010000291.1, read as the reverse complement.
CGGCCTGATCAAACGCCTTTGGAACTAGAAGAGGCGCTTGTGCTGTTGCCGGCGAGTGAAGAAGAGCTGTTCAAGATGCGGAAAACGTTCAAGTTGATTGTTTGTTATGACAACGCGAGTTTGGCTGAGAAACCGACGAGGGAAATGCGCCTACTGTTTGACGTTTTTGCTGTTGAACGAATTCAACCCTATTTCTTAGACGGGGGACTCGACGCGTGGATAAACTACGCCGGTGTCAATTCGCTCGTCCGCAGTCTTCCTCAGAAGCCTCTTCCTACTTCAACAACACCTCAACCCTCTAAAGACACTCAAAAAGAGTCAAACTACTCGTATCAACAAGAATGGATGAACAAAGGAAGACCGATCGCGCGCGATATGAACGACTTTTTCAGACAGTCGCCAACTCCCACCGACCTTCTGCTCAAACGACCAACCCCCGTCGCAAACAGACCTCTTGTTTCTGACCGTGTATCTTCTCACAGTATTCCTACCGCAGGCTCTGTTCTTCCTTCAATAGCCCATCCTCTTCCTCCTCAACCTATATCTCATCCTATACCCTCTGTACATCAACCCGTCCACCAACCCGTCCATCAACCCGTTCATCATACCCCACCACCTCAATACGCATCCTCCGCCGGCGTCTGCACAACAGGATTGAAAAACCTTGGAAATACATGCTACATGAACTCCGTCATCCAATGCCTCGCCGGGACACGTATATTCGCGCGTATATTCCTCGACGGAACATATAAACAGCGCATCAACATGCACAATAAACTCGGAACCCAAGGCGTTCTTGCGCGTGCTTTTGGCGATTTAGTACATGCCTTGTATAGCAACCAAGTTACTTTTATCGTGCCTACTACTATGAAGGACGTTAGTGGGCGACTTCGACCTGAATTCTCTGGATCTGATCAACATGATGCTCAAGAGTTTCTATCCTTCATTCTAGACTCTTTACACGAAGATTTAAACGTCAACGGTGGTAGGAAACGCTTACCTCCACCTTCCGAAGAAGAAGAGCGCCTAAGAGAAAAATTACCTGTTCGATACGCTTCATTCTTAGAATGGGACAGATATTCAAAATCAGATTCTTCCGCCGTTGTCGATATCTTCCAAGGCCAATATCAATCCAAACTAACCTGTCTCACATGCCACTTTACCTCCACCACCTACAACCCTTTTTCCGTTTTATCATTACCTATTGCTCCTGGAAAAGCAGTCAGTTTAGAACGCTGTGTGGACATGTTTGTTATGGAAGAGGTTCTTGACGGTGAAGATGCATGGTCATGTCCTCAATGTAAAACGACACGAAAAGCAACTAAAGTCCTACGCATATCTCGCCTTCCAAAAATTCTAATTATCCACCTAAAACGATTCAAAACCAACGGTCGCTGGAGTAATAAACTTGATACACTCGTTGATTATCCCCTTAAAAACCTTGATCTGACTTCTTACTGGCCTGCATTCCGATCTGAAGATAAATTCTGGATTGATAAAGTTAAGAAAGATGACCAAATCCCGCCGTTTACATATTCATTGTATGGTGTCGTTAATCATTATGGATCGCTTAGAGGTGGACATTATACCGCGTATGTGAAAAAGAGTGAGAGAGAGTGGCTGGTCTTTGATGATAGTAGAGTTGCGAGGGTAAGTGGCGATACTGTGGTTTCGAGGGATGCGTATGTTTTATTTTATGAACGGAGCGAAATATTGTAGGGTTTTTTTATCGTCGTTGTGGTGGTATGTGTGAGAGGCTGGGATTTTTTGTATTTGTATGTTTGTATGTTTCGCGTGCATTTGGTTGGCTAAATTTTTTTTCTACGTATTGTTTATTGTTTTATGTTTCATGTTTAATGTTGAGTCAATGTTCAAGTTTTTGTGATGATGATGAAGTCGTTTTTTTTTTTTGGTTGGTGGCATTTTAGTTTATTTTATTTTATTTATTTACCATTGTTTGTATGTTACGTTAACTTGCATACAATTGTGATTTATCTTTACTACCTAATTTTCTATAAAATCTGGTGTTCTGTAATATTCATTGATCACGCCTACTTTTAGATAATCTAAATAACAGTACTTTTCGCATGAATTGATGATATCTTATTTTCTAGTCTTCTTTTTGCATCTTTTTACAATTTTTCTTTCCTTTTTTCCTTCTTCTTTCCTACGGCATGTTTCTCGCCACCAGAATAGTATTTAATAACGTTAATAACTCCATTTTTGCTTTCCTTACAATATCGCTGTTATATATAGATAAATGTTTATTTATATACCTTAGACTTGATTTAAAAGTAAGAAATATTAATTTGTGTACTTAATATACTATAGAAGCTAAACCTTAGAAATAATTCACTACTCTAACATGATATTTATAGTATGATATATGAAGCGGACGTTTCCATACCAATTATAGATCTTAGTTGTACATTAATTTTAATGTTATCTAATATTTTTGCTATATACCGTTCATTAATAGCGGGCGCACCTGTACACTTCACAATACAGCTCATAACTCTACATTCAAAGTCTGTAAAATATCATAAATCCTACATCTTTGTTTTCGTTTCAAATGAGCGTTAAATTTCAGATTGTTAAGAGAGCTTTGTTGTTTGTTACTAGAGGTGGGGTGCTCCAATTTACAAGTACGCTCTTTATACATGGACGGGTACCAATTCTATATTCTAGTTCAGGATTTTATTTTATGAATGGATTTATAGTATACTTGCTCTTCTTCATCATTTGATTATTCTTGCAAAGTAAATTAAAATTTTTTTATCTTTATTTTTTAACCAAAGCTGTATTATTATTTCCGAATTATGAAATGGAATCTTTTCAAAGAAATCGTACTTTAGCGACTTGATCTCTGGGTTGTAAAAGTAGGGTTTTATTCGTAATAGGGTTAATACCTAGATTCTGTTAGATGCTTTGATGTATTGAATAGTTATGTGTAAAGCTGATTAACGTCGAATTTTTTTTTAATGGCTTTGAGTGCTTTGGTTGTTGATATACAGTAAGGTTGTTTGTTGTTGATGAGGTTCTTATGGGGTTGAGTAGGATGGGTTTTGGGCAGCTTGTGTATTATTTTCAGGTGTTTATAATATTCTAATTAGAGAAATTTTAAATCGTGTTGTTGTTGTTGTTCTTTTCAGACATCCACTAAATTATCCATTGTATGTCAATTGCAATTTACCAAGTAGTTCATTTATAAACTTTTTTAAAACCTCGCATTCTTCGGTAAAGTGAACTTCTTACACTTAGCTTTTTATGAGATCATTAGCAAATGGACACCACAAAACAAAATTATGATAAGGAATTATTATACATTTAGACCTCTGAATAAATGACGGGATCAACCTGAATACAAGTATTTTTAAGATTGAAGAAATTAAAACAGTACTAAATATTATATTGAAAAGATTAGACCACAAACTAGTTCTATAAATGATAATCAAGGAAATTGTAAAGGTAATTGTTGCTTAGCACTAATTCCTACTATGAAGAAGTGGCAACAAGATAATTGTATCACTCTTGCCACCATTATTGCCACCAATATATCACAAAAATGGCGAACTTAAATGCATGGCATTACATGTCTACTATTGCCGCCATCGAGAATAAGAATAAATAGGTTTTACTGTCTTCTCTACTCTTTAGTCTTCCAAAAGTAACAAATTCCTCACTAGTCAAAGAAACCTTATATGCTAAAGTCTAAGGTTGCTTTAAGATTACTTTGTTGTTCTTTAGAAATATATTGTCCTATCTTTTGTTTCCTACTTCATATTCATACCCATGTATAGTACCCACAGTCCGAATATGCGCATTGTGAATCTATACCTCCGTATTGATTAAAGTACAATTCACTAGCATTAAACCTATCTCCTGACACATCCTGCCCCTAATCAACTATGAAACATAAACATGATTCAGTTTGCCCACAGGTTCTTCACCATGTTGTCAGTCAATTTAGCAGCAAATGCCACTTTAGACGTGTAGTCAGCAGTATGTTCCCCATCATTTCGAATACCAATAATACCAAGACGATTGCTATGTATTCTTAAATTTATATGACATCTAGTTGTCAGGCTCCGATCTCTTAATTGCTGCATTTCTTGATTCTACCGATTTCGTAACTGATATATGTACTGTACCAGAGTCTGATTGTTTATGCATCCTGAAGTACACGCCGTCCTGTCCCAATGTAGACCAGCTCATTGTACGCTATCGATTTGCCGTCAATGACGTTCCTGAATTCGTTCGAAACAATAATACTTATGCATGAAAGTGCCCAATTTTAGAAGTGATTTTAAGTGATACACCCTCTCCAGATTAATCCATACGACGTCTGAACCTAGTCGCTAGAACAGCATCGTCACCGGTAGCGACGTAATGCTTCAGATATATAGCAAATAGAGATGTTACTAGACTAACCACACAAGGTGCCCATCTTAAAACGTCATAAAACGCGACTCCTCCACAGACCACGATGTTAATCTTCGATACTAAGTCGAAAAATTTGCGACTGCTTCAGATTTCAGCTCGACATTTTGTATTATGGCCTCAACACAAATTCCTTATTAGACTCGTATTCCGACAGCGCATATATGCCAACTTCATTATCATCTTTAATGCTGAATGGCACTGCTGATGCCATCTGGACAGCTACCACAAGCGACAATATCAACATATACTTCTTCATCGCTAGGGGGGCAATCAACCAAGCTATATAATTTGAGATACCTACCTCGTCCCTGCGGCACGACGATAGTAATAATAGAGCTAACAATACTACCAGTCTCGTTACTACACTACACCTGTGCTTCCTCGCCGTCTTGAAACAAATGACAAGATGTACTGTGCCGATTATCTTAGTGACGTTCCCAAACAGTACTTCAAATAGCCTTATTATATATCTAGCAGTCAGTGAATCACCTTACTGCCTCGGTAGCCTTATTGAAGCTGCTATCGTACTTGCTGTAAAAGGCAAACGTGTTGGCGCAGATACAATTCCCTGAAATTGTCCGTGAAGCACCTGACTATCTCTTGATTATAGTACCAATACAATGCAGCCTGAAGGGTCGTACAGTATTTATACTTCCTGTACCAAAATCAAAAGTCTGCAATGCGCACTAATTTGGCCTATATTAAACACTTCTGAGAACTCTGGACGTGTAGGGGCATCTACGAGCTCAAAATATAATCAAGAATTTACAAATGCACCAAGAAATGTATGCAGCTGCAACTTCAAGCGATGGGGCTAGACCTGGCAACACGGCACAGAAAAATCCGGCGCCTTTGACTCTCTTAAAGTACTCAAGGATATCCTTTATAACAGTCTCACTGTTGTAATCAAATACCTCTTTAACATCGAGGCTTTTGACAAAATCAAAATTTTTCGCAGACGCAGTTCCAATGACTTCGTAGACTGCTGCAATTATCAACTGAGCAGCGTTGCTACCAACACTTGAAGCCCCCCACACTAATACCGTCTCAGCCTTAGAAGTAGGATTCACAAAAGATGGTGCAAATCCGAGGTACCCGGGCTGGAAAACTCCAACATAGGCCGTGATGTATCCGAGAGGCAAAACAGCCGCCTCCTCAAATGTAATATCTCCAGGGACAGCACTCGCAAACTTTTTCTTGATATTGGTGTATAATTAAAATCCACCTTCTCTGTTCCTTTTCGTAATCATTCCTAAAGCGCATCCAGTTACGCGATCGCCAACTTTAAACTACGTCACATCAGATCCAACTTCCTCCACAATACCCGCAATGTCTTCTTCCAAAACAGCAGGGTAGTTCAATGGCCAGGGAACAATTTGCGACTGAGGAATCCAATCACATGGGCTCATAGCGACAGCGTAGTTCCTGACGGTAATTTTATCAGCGCGTGGTTTCTCGTACTCCGCAGGTCCAACCGATAAAGAGACGACCTTCTCTCCAGTCAAGAAAGCAGCTTTGTTTTCAGGCATTTTTGTTGTCACGTCAAATTAGGTTAACACGAGTTAAATTATAAATTACCGATTGCAAGAGCTGTGCGAATCGGCTTTTATATTAGAGAACTGGACGCGGCCATAGTGAGTTTAACTTCAGTGATTACAAAGTTACAGGTTAATACGAACTTCATGTCAACAAAAAGATGACATGTGTCAGCCTGGTCCATATTCTTGAAATGATTTGATCCTGCTCGAACTTATATGTAGCTTGGCCGGTTCTTGCTGGAGAGTAGACTTTCAGGGTTCGAAGGTTGATGTTCATTTAAATTACATTCAGTTTTCTAGTCCCCAATCCAGGTTTTTTCTACATTTTGATTACCGCTTTTGGATGTTATCATTTACTTTATTGCATCATAATTTTGAAAATTGAGCTTACAATGATTGCGTTCCTTACACAAAAAAGACTAAAACTTACTTATTTGGGCCGCTAGCCAGTTTGGGATAAAATCTTATTTATCCTAATATTTTGACTTCGGCCGTCTAACTTGATTGAGAAGTTCGTACACATTAAAACATTTTGACAGTTATCTCAGGGTTCAACGATTGGATTATTCTTCACACACGAACAAGTGCATTTCCGACAAGTATTATAGTAATGTTTCGATACTAGAAAGCTGAATTCGAGTTGACATATTTCACAGGAACTCTGTTTGTCGTTCGCAAATATCATGCTTATCAATGACAATTAAAATCGCGGCTTCACAGTTCAAAACAAGCTGAAATTCCTGAAAAAGGAAGGAGACTGATACTTAGTGTTGAACACAAATATACTGTCGGATTAGATATACATTTTTTTATGTACGTAACAAATATAACAATTAGCAATTCATATTTGATAAATATTATAAGTTATATCTACTATCTGAAGGTAAGATTGTACCATTCAGGGCTAACTAAATTATTAACTGCTTGGTAAATTCAAACCAATCTGATTTTTCCACCCGTGATTTTCTATGTATTATTGTACCTCCAAATAATCTTCAGAGGTGTTTTATCTTTTTTAAAAAGGCGCATTTACCAAGCAAATGCTTCTTCAAGATACTCAACTTTTCCTTTCGCTTTGTCACAGTTCTTTGCTGTGCTGGCACGAACAGCATCATTCATGGCTGGAGGACCACAAACCAAAACAGCAACGCTTCCGTTGGCTCCGTATTCGGTAATACCAGAGCTTACCATTGCAACAAGATCCGGTCTGCCAGTATGAGCATTAAGCGACAGAGTTCTGGTAAGCGACTTGTCTTGTTCATCACTTGAATCGTCTGACATAATCTTTTCATCAAGATGTGAGTTTTTGGGCGATGTAATGTAAATTTGAAAGTCAATGATTCCATCAGCAAGTAATGCGTCCAACTCTTGAGGCATCCAATTTAGAGCATCTTCATCGTGTACAATCCATCGCACAACAATATGATTCTTCTGTGCTCGCTGTTTTAAGTCTAAAGCGTAGGGGAAAATAGCAGTGATACCGATACCACCAGCAATCAAAAACGCAGTGTCAAAGGCGCCAATATTATGGTGGCTTCCGTAAGGTCCCTCTACCAAAATCCGAAGTTCTTGCTTTCCAGAGCTGCTTGCAAGTCGGTTGTAAATTTTGTTGGTAATGCCACGCTGTTTTCTGCTGAGAAGTATAATATGGCCCTCTTCGCCAGGAAGATTAGACTGGAAAACAGTGAATGGGTGCGACTGCCAAAATCCGGAAGGAAGCATTACGTAGAGGTAAATATGAGCGCCAGGGTAAAAAGTCCACGACTTCCAGTTCTTGATATCAGCTCGGAAAACGTTATTTCCCCGTGTTTCAAATGAAGTTGTAAGAAATCCACCGTTTACGATAATACGACCAATACGCATAACGCGATCAAACACCCAAAAACCAACACAAGTCCAAAGAAACTCCGTATACCCGAAATTGCTCAAATTGACGTGATAGTAACAGCCCACAATGAAAACGGATGCAAAAATAATATGCAAGATAAGGAAAAGCTCATACATTCGAGATCTGAATACTTGCGAGGCTTGTAACCAAATAAAACCGCCGAAAACAGTCGCAGCAACTCCCCAACTATAGTATGGATGACTGAGTGATTTTAAATAATGATGCCCGTGAGCATCATTCATTGTCCAAGCTACCGAGTGAATTGCAGCGTGAATAAACATGGTGCGTGAAATCCATCGGTGATACACGTTGAAAGTATCAAAGGACCATCCGGTTGCCATCATAAGAAGGTTATTGCGGATTCCAAATAGAAAAACTAGAGGTAGCTGACCAAAAGACATGATACCGGTTCTGTGAGCTAAGTATCTGATATGGAGAAGATAGCTAGTGTTGTGGTAGAAATCAGGTTTGGGATGCGGATACCCAACTGCAATCATCAGCAAATTCATAATGCAATGAATCACGATAACAATAGTTTGAGGTCTAGTTGGCAAATAGCCCAAAAAGCGAATAGGTCGGCTATGACGCTGCGAGAACGTGGGAGGCAAGATGAAGTACTTTCGGATAAAGTTCAACTTAAGACGAACCATAGTCTTGGGAGCAGCTTTGCTGATGAAATTGAATGCGATTCCAATTAAAACAATAAGTGCCCAATATCCATAAACAGCTTCACTAATTCCTTAATGTTAGCAAACTCTTAATAGAAAACGACAAATCTCTTACCTGAAGTAGGTTCCGTCAGCCACTTGGTTATAATACGGAACCCAAAAATTCATGTTGAGTTGATAATAAGTTTCGTTTGCCGTCATAGGTGTATCAGGGTATATCTTTCCAGGAGTAAGAGCTGTCACATCAAGAATCCAATGTGTGTCTGAAGCATTTTTCCAAAGACTATACATATAATCGTAGGAAGGAACTCTATAAGAGTCCATTGAAGACATACCCATCATAGACTTCATACTCAAACCATTCGTCGCCTCGTAGTTTACCAAGTAATCATGAAGTTCATGCATTCGCTGTGGTGCATGCTCATGCAAGCACTCCAAAACAGATATCCAATAAATATGACTAAAACCGTAAGCCTCAGCTCGAGGAGAGGTAAAACCTCCGCGTGTTTGAAGTGTTTTCAAAGTTGCTTCAAGACATGAATGAAGCTCATTATGAGAAGAAAATGAATAGGTATCTGCTGCAACCAGAGATACCAGGCAGGCAAAAAATAGTGCCTGTAGCTTCTTCAGACAGATCATTGCTAGCAAAAGACTCTGATTCCAGAATTAAATGTATTCTTGAGACTCATGTCGGGTATTTATATTTTGCAGATGCTTTCAAAAGTTACAACAAGCTTTGATCAAGATCATGAAGACTCTGTGATTGACCATGTAATTGACCCAATTTGGCAATTTGAGCAAATTGCCTGATCATGAAAAAACGAGCAAGATACCGAAGGAAATTGAAAGTAACGCTATAGCTCTGTTTCAGTAAACTTTCCGAATATGATAGCAACACACTCCTAGTCACTCATGCTTGCTGAGATAAATCATCTCTTTGTGTAGAGTCATACAAAAAGATAGTATCGAGTAAGAATCGCTCTTGTGAATGGATGAGATACAAAGCGAGCCAAACCAGGTAATTCTTCCTTTCACGATGAACAAAATGTTTTAAGATTTCATATTCTCCATGAGCTCGCCAGATCCTTGGCAATTCTTAACTTTTGCTTGAATTTTATTGTTATGCACTCTTCGGTCCAACAGCGAGCCTTCAACCTGACTATCATGAGTAAAATACGCGCACATTATGCTGAGAATATCTTCTCTTTTCATTTTAAGAGAACAGAGCGTCGTTGAATCACAGGCGAATGTGCCAAAACCATGCCAGTTTCCATGTCATTTTGAGAGTCGCGCTTATTTCTTGCTCAAACAGCTTTTCTTGAATAATCTTATTGAATGTTATAGTGGATTTTGTTTTCCAGTTGATTGAGAGAATTTTGTAGCCGCACGGCTGAAAATTTGGAGTAGACTTCGACAAGCTTTCACGTGGAAAGTTCAACCTGCGCTAATAAAGCTCAGTCGAAAGCTTTTCTCGCTAAGCGAGCCTACTTCAATCAGAGAGAAACCTGCTCTAGCTTTGTCCCCTTTCAGTGTTTAAATAATTTAATTAAATTCACTTTGAATAAACCAACAAAGAAAATTTGGATTAAGTTGAGTAGGTTTTTCTTTGAGATGGTATCAAGAACGAACAGGTCTTTTTATACGCTGAAGAGAAGCACGCGAGCAAATTTACCTCAGGCGCCGCTCAAAACTAAAACAAGCTTTTACCACTGAAGCTTGGTTAGTAAAACTTGTTTTTGGTTTAAGGGAACTTTTTGATGTCCTACAGTACTAGAAGAGTCTCAGATACGAAAAGCACAAGGAGTTCTCACGAATAAAGTTTTTTGAGAACAAAGTTTGAATTGAACTGACTCAGACCCTTTGATTACATTTAGATGGCTATAATAATTTTTCATTGGCTACCAAACGTTTTCATTCTACCACGCAAATGCCTCTTCGAAATATTCAACCTTTCCAGCAGCTTTGTCGCAATTCTTCGCCGTGGAAGCACGAACTGCATCATTCATTGAAGGAGGACCACAGACCAAAACTCCTACGCTTCCATTTGCACCATATTCAGCAATTCCCGAGCTGATCATTGCTGTCATGTCTGGTCTTCCTGTATGAATATTGAGCGAAGCTGTCCGAGTAAGCGATTTTCCGTGCTCGGCGCTTGAATCATCAGAAACCAATTTCTCTCCTGGAATTGTGCTTTTGAGTGATGTGATAAAAAGCTGAAAGTCAATAATTCCATCGGCGAGCAATGAATTCAGCTCCTCTGGCATCCACGTAAGAGCATCCTCATCGTGTACAATCCATCGTACAACAATATGCTGTTTCTGTCCTCGTTGCTTCAAATCTAATGCATATGGGAAAATTGCAGTAATACCGATACCACCAGCAATCAAGAATGCAGTATCAAAGGCCCCAAGATGATGATGACTTCCGTACGGTCCCTCAACTAAGATACGTAGGTGCTGCTTTCCAGAATTGCTTGCAATCCGCTTGTAGATTTTATTAGTGAGACCGTGTTTTTTCTTACCAAGAAGAATTATGTGGCCTTCTTCGCCTGGAAGGTTAGACTGGAAAACAGTAAATGGGTGCGACTGCCAGAATCCGGATGGAAGCATGACATAAAGATAAACATGAGCTCCGGGGTAAAAAGTCCAAGATTTCCAGTTTTTAATATCCGCTCGGAAAACATCATTGCCTCGAGTCTCAAATGGAGTAGAAAGAAATCCACCGTTGGCAATGACACGACCAATACGCATTACGCGATCAAACACCCAAAAGCCGACGCAAGGCCAGATGAACTCAGTGAAACCATAATCGTCAAGGTCGACATGGAGATAGCAACCAGCAAGGAAAATAGCAGCAAAAATGATGTGAAGAGTAAGAAAAGTCTCGTAGAGTTTAGATCTGAAAAATTGCCATGCCTGAAACCAAATCACACCACCGAAAACGGTTGCCACAACTCCCCATCGCCAATATGCATCCTCATAATAAGCTGCAAGATAATCATAATGTATACCAAACATAGTCCAGCAAACAGAGTGTATAGCAGCATGTATAAACATAGTGCGCGATATCCAGCGGTGGTACACATTAAACGTATCAAAAGACCATCCAGTGGCCATCATAAGCAAGTTGTTGCGAATTCCGAAGAGGAAAAGAAGAGGCAGTTGGCCAAAAGACATAATTCCGGTTCTGTTACTAAGATATTCGACGTGGATCACCCAGCTACCGTTGTTGTACGAATCAGGCTTGAAATGAGGATATCCAACTGCAATCAAAAGCAAGTTCATTATACAGTGGATCGCAACAACAATCGTTTGTGGTCTTGTTGGTATGTAGCCCAAGAATGGAATTGCACTACTATGACGCTGAGAGAATGTGGGAGGAAGTATGAAATACTTTCGAACAAAATTCATCTGAAATCGAACCATAGTTTTTGGTGCAGCCTTGTTCAAGAAGTTGAATATGATTCCAATTAGAACAATTAGCGCCCAGTAACCAAATATAACCTCACTAGAAAATAATTATTAGCTTTTTCTATTAGTATCTCAAGATGATTTACCTAAAATATGTTCCATCTGCTACCTGGTTATAATAAGGTACATAAAAGTTCATAGTCAACTGGTATAGTGTAGCATTAGGAGTCATTGGTGTGTCTGGATAGATTCTGCCAGGAGTCAAAGTGGATACGTTAAGAATCCAGTGAGTTTCCGACGCGTTTCTCCATAAATTATAAATATCTTCATATGGAGGGATCACATAAATTCCCTCTGCATTGGCTTCGTTATAGTGATTAAGATAACCCTCAATCTCTTTCATTTTGACAGGGGCATGATTGTGTAAACAATCAAGAACAGATATCCAAAATACATGATTAGTGCAGTAAAGTTCAGCAGTGTCAAGAGGAATCAAGCCGCCAAAAGTCTCCAAGCTGTTCAGACATGACTCGGCGCATGAATAAAGCTCATTGTGGGTAGAAAAAGCATAGTTGTCCGCAGACACAAGCGATGCTAATCCAGCGACCGCCGCTATTAAGTACCTTTTAATAAGTACCATCTTGGAGCAGCTGGAAATATGAACTAGAGGGTGCTGTCGACAAACTTGGGTTACTTGGAGAATAGAAACATATTTATACAATTTCCTACCGACCGTGCGCAGCGGCAATCCGTTTTTCAAAGCTAAAAGCCAAGAAAAGAAGCAATTGAAAAAATTTCATTTGATGCTTGTGCAAGATTCTTGATACAAAAGAGAACAAGAGGCGCGAGACTGTGGCAATAGATGGCATTTGGACGGCCCAGACCATATCCCGCATTCGAAACATGAAATCTAGTTCTCAATAACCTTGAACCAGACCTGATCAGCACCTTGCCCTATTTAGTATATCTGTTTCTTCATGACTATGTTTGATCTGTAGCAATGTTTTTTTAATGTTGATATTTCTAATTAGAAGTGGTTTTAGCTACTGTTGCATAATTAAAGTGCTGCAATGAGCAAAAGCAGCCACCAAACTTTTGAACCGTTCTGTGGCTTGTCTGCTCTTGGCTCCTTCACTCTTCTTATAATGTGTAACGTTCTCATTATTTCCTTCAAAGTTGACAAAATAACCTCAACCTGAGTCGATAAAATGATAATTAAATGTCATTATACTGACATAAACTTACAGGTATTGGAAAACGATCGTATAACAGCCACTTACTTTTGATGAATACAAAAACGTTTGAAATCTAGATTTCGCGTTATTAAAGACGCAAGAACTTAACGAGAAGGTGAAGTCAATAACAATAAATGAATCTTGGCGCTAACCGAAGTAAAAATTTAAGCTTTACAGTTGATCAGATATCGAGTTTGAGGTCACAAAACTTTGTTAACTTCGCCGCCGTTCCGAAGCCCTCATAACATTTTTCATTCAATTTTTTACGACACAAAGCTTAATGCAATGCAACTGTCAGCACCTTTGATCATTTGCAAAATGACAAACAAACGGACTAACTTTGCGCATAAATTTCCAAAACTACTGCGATCTAGTTAAAATGCATAAATTCGTACAACTAAGATTCTCCTTGACTGAAGCGTGATCTAGACTGGAGTATTTCGCAAAGTCGTTAATTTTTGTCGGCTCATAATCAAGATGGAGCGCGACTAACCCACTAGCTAATTAGATCCCAAGCTTTGTCTTATCTATGGCAAATCAATCATCCGGTTTAACTAGCCAGAATAGGGTCTAGTTCTTTCACTTGACATCGGCCCGGAAATAATCCTGATACTTATGCTTTTGATAAACAGGCTGCCAGAAGTGAGCTATCGTATAGACTATTGCACGTCTTTCAACTGTCATTAAAATCTGAAACGCTACACACCTTACACTTTAACTGTCAGCCGTATATTTGCGTCCATTAACAAGCTGCCAATACATCAACTCACTACAGCAATATCATCTAGTATTGCGCTTCTCATATTCTTGGCGTTGCTTACATTCACTATTATTCTTGGCTTTTAATAGTCTACTGACTTGGCTTTTTCTTGAATAAAAAATTAAGCAAAGTTTTGACCACGCGTAATCTGAGATGCAGAGAGGTTTGAAAATACCCGATCTATTAATGAAAATAACCGAATATCTCCATCTTCTGAAAAATCAACTACAAAATATCAAGAAGTCTATTACAATAAAGTCTCTAAAGATTATTTTAAAGATCACGTAGGCTCAGAAGGGTTTAGTGCTAACCATTTGTTTGAACATTGAGCAAACTAGGTGAGGCCTCATGTTTTACTTTCTCGTTTTGATCCACCTTTCGTTTGGTCAATAACTTTTATAATTTTCAAAATCTGGACTGAAACTTTTTCTGTAGTTAAAGATTAGCCATATCTTGTAAGCCAAAATACCTTACCGAAAAGAGATTGGTCAGGACATTTACTGCGCATTTGAGGAGTCGCCATAAAATATGAGGTAATGTCTGACTACCACACGCTACAAAATCAAGTTCTCAGTACCCAAATCGGAAATATTACTAAAGAGAGTGGTAGTAAATCTTTTCAGATGTTTGCCTTGACTGTAAACAGTGCTTTAAAAACGACCAGACTGCTCTGGAAGAAAATAACTTCGCTTAATCTACTGACACTGCTTACACTATTCTCTTTCCCACAACAGAAGGAAAAGAACTTTGTAATGTACATTGCCCCGTCAGTTAATACAAGGAACAATTGGTATTCTGTTTCAAAACTCAAATTGTGCGGTATGTCTCACTTTTGCTTTATTTTGTAGATATGTGACTTTGATATATGAGACAGAAAATCATACAGAAAATCATGACCATCTAAGTAAATAGATTAGCAGCTCAGGAAAATCAAAGCTGAAAACTGGTTTCCTTTTTATTTCAGTTCGGAAAGGTCGAGATAATTTCCAGCATTCGCAGCATTTAAGTGTGATATATCGTTCTAATCACTTCTCATAAAGGAAAGTACTAATATTTACAGAATATCATTATATTTGCAAAGCATCATTAAAGATATTTGAACACAAGCATTTAAATTTAAAAATAATTAACGTACTTTACCGCACACAAAGATATCGCAATTATCGGCGCCAACCATTTAAGAGGTTTCACTCGGTCAGCAAAAACAAGTTACAATGACCTGCGTTTACTCGTCAGTAAAATTGGTCTTTTTGCCATAAGCTTGATTTTTTTTGTCAACGAGTCAATTTAACAAATCCCAAATTTATTTCCTGTATCTAGTAGCTGAAACAATTAGTTGGACATACGCTACGTAAAGTCTGGTCATCCCGCATTTTTGCAGCAATCGTATTTGATATTCTAAGCTACAGACAAATCAATCATCACAGTGAAAACGTTAGCTATGCTTGAAATACGAAACACAGTCAATACAGAGATAAGAACGTTTCTTCACAGGTTTCACAATTCATGTGGTGCGTTATACCGTTTTTCAGAAATTGTTACCGTCATAACTGTTAACCAGATGTTTTCAAGTATGCTCGATGCCAAATAGTTATTTTCATTGAGTTCAATCTAGATGATTCTTCCTTTAGGTCACTATAGCAGTAGCTAGTAATTTTGTAGAAATTGACAGTATTGCCAGTTCTATCAGCACCTGAAGATTTTTACACCTGATGCTCAACACAGTTATTACCAGTCGACATTACAGATATCGACTTGATAACTGGGCGCAGGTAATGCAATGTATGGTTTCATATAATTTTTGACTTTCGGTATGCGCGGCTCCTCTAACTTGCTTACCAGCCCTTTTGCACTCCCAAATGCTGAAACTTATCTCAAAATTATTGCTGATTTGATTCAAACGATAATATGCGCTTATAGCTAAAAAGTTTACGGTTTTTATAAAATACATAATTTTGCTCATCTGGCACGTAAAATTGAGAATGACACTAGAGAAGAAAACGGGAATGAGCTGTCGTTTAGGTGCATATTATCAGATTGTGTTTATTAAAGATCTAGACCACTTGGTGATCCGTTTCCTAATTTAGAGTTGACAGATGGCGCAATTGATCCACCATCGCAAACTGCAAACTCCAACTGTTATAATTCGTAGCATCTAGATCCTTGTTTTGCAAATCTTATCATTAAAACTTACATTGTTTATAGACAATACAATTTTTGTATTTATTACCAAATATTGATATGTGTAAATTATGTTGAGTCTAGTCGTTGATTCAAAGTGTCCATTGCGGACGTTATGCTGTTGGTTCGAGCGGAGGCTTAGACATTAGCGCTAAAAAATCTTATTTGAGAAAAGAATAAAAAAAGGGTCGCTTCTGCTAGCGCGAAATGTAAACTGTCGGCGTTTCCGGAGTTCTTCACGGAGAGTCGGCGGCTTTCTAGACCGCTCTATATTGCACAACGAGTGCTTCAGATTAAACAAAATAATAAAAGGGCTCTCTATTGATGCTACATTTTGGCTGGTCGCTGGTCGTTACCTGCAATCATGGCTAGTTATCCAGGCTGATTCATTAACAAAAAAACAATCAAACTACAGCAGTATCATACGATGGAAATGAAGTAGATATGAAAGAGAGAGGTACGGATTTGCGGAATCTGCCTGGATGGGTATAAAACTTCAAGTTCGTTACTACGTTGAGCTTGCTATAGGCTAGAGTTTCTAGCTAGTCATATATCACCGTTGCCCTCAATAAACCAGTTTCGTAAGTCGCAGCAATTTTTTGTTTTCATTG
>JAJLWK010000290.1:0-17611 GCA_030570675.1 Myxozyma neglecta | reverse complement strand
CGAAAACGCGCACTTTTCGTGGAGGAATCCGGTTTGGAGAGGGCCTGATGGTGGGATTAGAGAATGGTGATTAATAGTTTATGGCCCATGTACAATAATGAAAAATTGATCAACAACTGTTTAAATAAGTTACAATATCTGTATGTCATGAAATCATGCAAGAAGTAACATAAAACGCATACATCTGATCACCATTAATTATAGTGCTCTCTTTACGTTCTAGTTGCATCAACACAATCACAGAAACAAATTAGTGAAAAATATCTCCTCTTTGAACTTAACTACAATATTTTCATTAGATATTCCAGTAAACATTTCCGTTCAACTGTCTACAATCTCAGTTTATTAGTTTACAGAAAATATCTATGCATTACTTTTTTAGTTTACAGAAAATATCTATGCATTATTTATTAATCGTACAATTACAAACTATTCTCAACCTCCAACGCCGCCTGCAACTTTTCATCACACATCTTAATCGTCGCCTCAGACACCGGCGGCAAAGGCAATCTTGTAACACCGCCCAAGTTAGCCTTGACGTACTTGTTCATAGCGTATTTAGTACCAGCGATACCAGCCTTAACAATAACCCAATCAGCCTCTGAGACGATCTGCTGGAGTTTTGTGACGGCGGCGAACTTCTCTGGCGTAGGAGCGGTGATGTAATCTTGTGCTTCGTTGAATAATTTGACAATGAGTTTGGGGAAAACATTGCCGGAACCGGTGATGCATCCTTGGTGACCGGAGATCATGGCGGGAAAAAGGTAGTCGCTGAAACCGGGAAGAATGAGGAATTCCTGCTTGGCGGGGTGACGCGCTTTGTATTCGGGCGATGATGTGTGAGCGGCAATGCGGGATCCTTTACCAATACCAGCGCAAGTAAGCTTAACACCAAAGCAGTTGGCGTGCTCGGATAACTCGATAATAGTGTCTGAGCTGAGGTCAATGCCGGAAGCAGCACCGGGGAAGTTGTAAATCATGACTGGGATAGGAGATTGGTCGAAAACCTCAGTGAAAAATGCCTTCAAGGCCTCAGCATTAGAGCCAATGGCAAAGGCAAAGTAACCAGGGTGAATGACGATAGTAGCATCAGCACCGGCATCAGCGCACTGCTTAGTCAAAGCGATGGTCTCCCGAGCAGAACCAACACCAGTACCGACGAGAAGAGGAACAGATGTGAATCCAGCACCGTCAAGAGTCTCGCGAGCAACAGCAACCATCTTAACACGCTCCTCATTTGAAAGATGAGCAGCTTCTCCGTTTGTGCCGTGGAGAACAAGACCCATGCCAGCGGCGGCTAATCGCAAAATCTGCGCTTTGTACGCGTCATAGTCAACATCGTAAGTCTCCTCCTTGAAAGGAGTAATCAGAGGGCAGTAAACACCAGGAGCAAAAATACGACCAGTCATCTTTTCTATAGTCTACAATTTATCTGAATAGAAAATGCAAACAAAATAATGCATGGCGCGACGAGGGCGCATAATAAAGAACACAGAGCAGCCGGTCGTAAAGCCGTCGGTTGCCGGACCCCGCCTCGAGGCCCAGGGTTTCGCTCGCCGCGGCCAAGGCACCTGACACCCCGCGCAGAATACAGCCGCACCCCCCACACCGCGCCGCACGCCAGCTCCGGCAAAATGCCGGTCGGTGCGGGATGTAAAAGCTGTAGGGTGCGCGCTATTGGCGACAAAACGCAGCAGAACTCATAGTTCATTTAGTAACGGAAAGAATGTCCTTGATCAATGCTGCGGTGCTGGTTGCGCCGAAAGAGTTGGTGCTGGTGAGTTGCGAGCGATGCGACGATGCCGACGCAAGCTAATCTAGCTAGGAACAACGGGAGATAGGTGCGCCGGGCGCGGACGAGTGCCAGGTCGCGGTGAAGGCGACGACGCTCTGCGGATCGGACTTGCATTATTACAGCCATTTCGCGAACGGCGACTTCAAGGTCCGCGAGCCGCTTTCGCTCGGCCACGAGTCGGCGGGCGAGGTCGTCGCGGTCGGCGCGAACGTGACCGGTTTAGCCGTCGGCGACCGCGTCGCGCTCGAGGTCGGCGTGTCGTGTCTGCGCTGCGAGCACTGCCGCGGCGGCCGCTACAACCTCTGCGCGCGGATGCAGTTCCGCTCGTCCGCCAAGGTGCTTCCGCACTTCCAGGGCACGCTGCAGGACCGCGTCAACCACCCCGCGTCGCTGTGCCACAAACTGCCCGCGGCGCTCTCGTTTGAGGCTGCCGCGCTCGCCGAGCCGCTCTCCGTCGCCGTCCACGCGGCGCGTCGCGCGAATGTGCGACCGGGCCAGCGCGTGCTTGTCTTTGGCGCGGGCGCAGTCGGCCTTTTCTGCGCGGCTGTCGCGGCCGTGGCGGGCGCGTCCGTCGTCGCGATCTCAGACATTTCCCGCGGCCGCGTGGACTTTGCGCTCGCCGCGGGCTTTGCGACCCACGGCTACGTCGTCCCGCCAGGCCAGCGTCCGACGACCACGGACGAGAAGCTCCGCACCGCGCGTGCTACGTCCGACGCCATCACCTCGCTGCCCTTCAGCTCCAGCTCCAGCGCCTCCACGGACTCTGACACCCTCGAGTCCTTTGACGTAGCCTTCGAATGCACCGGCGTCGAGTCCTGCATCCAGTCGTGCATCTACGCGACCAAACCCGGCGGGAAAGTGCTCTTCGTCGGCATGGGCTCGCCAGTGCAAACCCTGCACGTCGGCGCAGCCATGACGCGCGAAGTCGACCTCCTCGGCGTCTTCCGCTATGCAAACACATACCCAACCGCCATCGACCTGCTCCGTCAAGGCAGAATCCCGGCCGTCGAGAAACTCATCACGCATAGGTTCGAGGGTCTGCAGAACGCTGCCGGTGCCTTCAAGGTCGCGGGTCTCACATCAGACGAGGATGGAAACCTCGTCATTAAAACTGTCATTTCTTGTCCTTAGGCGTTGGGAGAGTCGTAGGGTTGTATTATAGTTTATTTTCAAAAGTTAGTTTTACTTGTCTTCTCCGCAAAGCACATTCCTACCTAAATTATGTCTTTTAATCAACCGAGCTCATCAAATCAGCATACTGATCTAAACCTATTTCAGTAGAATCCACACCTTGCTGTACAGGCAGATATTAATAATATGCAACCATCAATTAAAGTTTTAAACCCCCTTCTCGGTATCATCGCCGACGCATCCCCGCAAAACTGTCAAAGCAACAAAAAGGGTTAATCGACACAATAATACTCCGACTTCACACCACCGCAGATTACATTACTTTTTACACATAGAATTCTTTCTTCTAAACTACAATGTCCAGCATTACTTCTCCTTCAGTTATCATACATGTCGAGTTACTCAACATTTTTATACACTGCCGCTGCTGCCGAGTTTCCGGCACTCTGGTCAAAATACGACATCCAAATCTCTGAATCAATATCAAATGACAATAACGAAGTCAAATCTGCTCCCGCATCAGACGCCTCAGATCCAGTTGCGTTGATATCAAACGAGAATAGATCCATCAGGTTCCCTGAGCCATCGTCACCATTAGTACTTGATGGTGGTGCAGGAATACTTGATCCAGGCGTTAACACTGTCGATACCCCGGGCATTGAACTTGCCGATGTATTTTGCGACATATCTGTCATTTGTGGCAGTTGATACTGTTGCTGTTGCTGTTGCATCATGTACTGCTGCTGTTGCTGCTGCTGCATCTGTACGTCGGAATACCGGTCATAGTTCGTTCCCGCAAGACTACCATCCGGCATCAGCTGCATTCCATTTGTTGCCCCGCTGTTCAGCATTGGTCCATCCGCTGCATCAAATGGCTGCAACATTTCTGCAGGCGTTCCCACCTCAGAAGATTTAGGTCTTGGAGTTTTTGCCTTTGCCTTTGGTTTCTGTGGTCTTGAAGTTCGCTTCCGGGATCCAGATGTCGGCGACGCCGGTCTACTTAATGTGTTCTCAGCAGTCCACAACGTTTTGACCAGCATTCTCAATTGTCCGGCTCGTCGCACTAATGGATGCGCCTTATCGACAGCTCCAGCAAGATCCACAAATGCACCTATCGTTCGCTTGATTAGTTCTAAAATTGCCTGTTGCTCTGTTGACTCAACTGCTCCTGTGAAAATAATTTTGATAAGAAACACGACCGCATACGAAATATACCCATAATATCTCCACGGCAAGTAGGCTAATGCTCCACCTGCATGTAACTTTTCAATCGAAAGCACCAAAAGATCCATCGCAGCTTTTTTACTCTCAATGATGAACTTTGCATCTGGACTTCCAAGCAATCCTCGCGGAAACACCAAATTTGCCAACGAAGGTCTTTCAGAAGCCGGAACATTTAAAGCACTATTATATTTGTTTGTCTTTCTTCGTAAATGCGATTGAAATGCAAACCCATATGCGTACAGTTTTGCATAGTGGAATGTTATCCAAACTGTCTCATTCAACGGAAATGTCTCCCAGCTTTTTGATTGCCATGCTAGTCTAAACGCAGCAAACGACCGAGTACATTCATCTAATATTCTATAATACTCTCCAACCAGAACAAGTGCAATAGTTCGATCTCGTGACGGGTATAGCGTATCGTGAATATTGGTCAAAATCTGTGTCAATTCTAAATGTGCCTGTACATGTGATGAAAAATCTTCTCGATTACCATTTGAAATCGACAACGTCGGGAAATTAAGCGACGAGTCACTCATGATTGAAGCTCCTACATCGGGATTCTGAAAACACAATCCTGGACCTCGCGACCAAAACGCTTTACCTAACCGAATCGAAGCCTGCCGATCGTGAAAATAACAATACGTCCACGCTAATCTTTCTCTGTGTGTCTCATTATCCATTTGACTGTGTACTCCGATTAATGTCTTTTGATCAAAGCCAAGATAATACGATAATCTGATTGCTAAACCAATTAAATTCCATGTCATTCGTTCTTCGTAATAACTAAGTTTATGCGATTCAACATGTGTTAATCTAGGAATATTCTCTGACAGCAAGAGTAAACTTTCAATAGCACCAACATTAGGCTCGACGCCAAATGTAAGTTCGGAAATCAACTGTTGCATATATTTCCAGCATAAATCGTGCACATAATGATTCTCATATCGAGATGCAATGATCACCATAGTAGTGAGTAAAAATGGTTCATTCGCTGCAAACTCACTTAGCAGTTCATCTGTCAATGGTGCTTTATTTTCCGGCACAAGGGGAAGGTACTGATGATGTCTACTAAAAAAAATAGAAACAAACGTACGCAGTTGCGTAGCATTAATCATTCCTTGTTTAATCAATGCAAATTCCAAAATCCTCTCTTGATGCCGTTTAGGACGACCAGCAATACGACGCGCTTGCTCACTCGAAACAGCAGCAGCCTGCTCTGCCACTTCATGCATTGACCGACGTCGTTTTCGAACCGCTTCCAAGTCGTCTTTAATATTTTTGGAAATCGGCGTGGGTTGATCTAATTGTCGAGTATCGTCATTTTCACGATCATCAGGCGAATCTGAGTCGCCGCCTAATTCATTCATTGGTGTCTTATTGTGGTTTGTTCCAGACGACGTATTTAAATTATCTGATGGTGTATAATCATGCTCTCCTGCAAGACTATTACTGCCTCCGGATCTGCAATTTTCAGCGTTGATAGTGTTGTTCCCTTGGCTTTTCACTGATTTTGATGACAAGGACTGAGCAGATTGTGATGTCAAACTAGCATCAGAACGGGCCTGCCGTTCGACTTCTGCAGCTGAAAAAGACGATGTTCGAGCAAGTATATCAAGAGCATCAGCGGGATTCCTCAAGAAAGAGAATGCAAGGGTTTCAGTATTCACTGAATCTTTTGCTTCGCTCTTCGGGCCGTTCATTGATAGTTTTCGTGACCGTTTAGCAGGAGGTGGGGGAATTAAATCGTCATCGTCGTCGTCTTGGTCATCATCATCATCTGAATCTTCTGGGTCATCCTCATCATTAATCGAAGTAGACCGCGCGGGACTTATCCCGTCCATATTTTTCTCAGACTGTGTTTCTTGTTTTTGTGATTGCTGAATTTGCTGTTCATGAAGACCTGCTGCTGCTGCTGCTAAGCTCTGAAGCCGTTCAAGTTTCTGTGCTCGTCCTTTTTCGATATTTGACCGGCCACCTCGCCTTGACGGAAGAAAAGTACAATCTTTGCCTTCTCTTTGACATCTCATACATGGCGGTTTGAAAATATTGTCTTGAAAAATACATTTGGCCTATAAATAAAATAATTAAACAAAATCAACTTTCGTTCGTGTAAAGCGGCAGGTCAAGGCAATTAAAAATAATTGACAGCTACTTTAATGAACAGCGCAACTCACCTTTCTTGACCGGCAATTAATACAAGCTTTGTACGCCCTCCTTTTCTTTTCAGACCCCGGCCTATTTTCATTGTGACCACTCGTAGACATTGCCGGAGAAAGCAACTCCATTCCTCTCTTTTCTTTTGTACAACGAGAAATGTAAACTCGAACCTGTCTTCCCCAGAACCCCGGCGCGGCAAACGATGCGGCAATAGAGATCACTTCTTCGCACCAACGTGGGGAGTATTGTGCACCCCACTTTTTTTCGATGCGGAGGCTTATATAATCACCGTTGACTGCCGTGGGGTCAGATCTTCAACTTTTGTCACGTGAATCTGGATAATGCTGTTTTGCTTCAAGTTAGTAATTAGCCTAATACATGGCTAGTAAAGATAAAAATATAAAATAACAAATCAATAGTACGAATGAATACGGACCACTTTCAACCTTGACCGGAGCATTGCTGAATTGATATTAGATCACAATAGTATCCGTCTTGAACAGGAAGCAACTTCTAGCAACAGATATAATTTACGCTTTTAAAATCCACGTGATGTATCTACAAAGTTTTAAGGTTAAATGCACTCGTTCATCTTTTCGTGATTTGATGAAAATTTACCAGCTATGAATAAGGAAATTATTAAATTAAAGTCTATCAACTACCACATTAAACGCCCAAAATTACTACCAATGCCCAAACGACGAACGATTTTTTTTTCTTCCTTGGGTGCAATTACTCGGTTTTTGTTGACTCCGCTGGAGATTGTGCTTGTGATTTCATCAATTCTTGGCCACGAAGAATCATCGCGTCAAGGATACCGTTGGCCTTCAAAAGCTCAAAAAGCTCATGATCTCCCATTCCTTCCTTGTAAAGATAGTGAGCATCAAGACCTTCCTCTTCTTCGATTTCGTCACTTCGGAAATGAAAACCAGGGATGAAGTTAATGAGGTAAAACAGTATCAAAGACATCACGAAGGTGTACCAAGTAATAGCACAGACCTCAGCAATCTGGTAACCCATTTGAACATAGTGCTCATCGACCCACCCAGAGGCTTCTGTTGAACCGTCAAGTTCAGCGACCCAGTTAGCGGCAAATAAACCAGTCATGATAGCACCGGAAATACCACCAATAGCGTGATTCTTGAAAACCATAAGACCCTCATCAATACGAAGAAATCTGTTGACGTAATCATCAAGTCCACGAACAATGACCGCTGCAACGAATCCAATGACAGCACCAAAGTAAATAGGAACGTATCCAGCAGCAGGAGTAATAGCAACTAATCCAACCATAACACCTCGGCAAGATCCAGCAACACTGAATTTTCCTTTGTATGCAAAGTACTCAACAAAGTTCCATCCCAAAACACCAGTAGCAGCAGCAAGGTTAGTGTTGGCAAGAGCGTATCCGGCACGAACAGTAGCGTTCAAAGTAGATCCACCGTTGAAACCAAACCATCCAAACCAAATGAAAATAGTACCAATGTAAATCATCAACGGAGAGTGAGCCGGTTTATGGTCAAATTTAGGTCCAAGAATCTTATGACCTGGCTGCTCAATATGTTTACGCTTACCCAAAGCAAACGCGAGGGCGAGGGAGCCAACGCCAGATGCGATATGGACAGGACCGCCTCCAGCAAAATCCAAAGCTCCAAGAGTGTAGAGCCATCCATTGCTATTCCACGTCCAGCATGCAACAGGGCAGTAGACAATCGTCGCCCAGCAAAAGCAAAACACCATCGAAGGAAGAAGACGGCATCTCTCGAACGCACCACCAATCATAATAACAATTGTTTCAACGCAGAACATGCATTGGAAAAAACAGTATGTGATTTCAGGGATATAACCAACAGGAGCAGCAATAACGTTTTTAAGTCCAAAGTTCTTTAATGTACCAATGAAGGGAGAAGCATCAGATGCATATGTTAACGAATAACCCCAAAAAAACCATTGAAACGGTATTAGTCCCAATATAGCCATCGACTGCCATAATATCGACATGGCAGATTTTCTTCGGGCTTCACCGGCATAAAATAAACCAATACCAGGAATAATAGGCATAATCAGGGCTTCACATTGCAGTTAGTTTATAGTCAGATATAAACATATTGGTCTATACGTACCCGCTGAGATCATAACCCATACTTGATGCCCGACACTAGGCGCATACGCAATATTGACGTCCATCAACTGTGAATTTCCACCAGCAGCGGTCCATCCCGCCGATGTGTCGTTAAAGATATCAGAAGGGTATTCAGCCATTATCCCACAACCGATCAAACTACAGAACGATAGAGCAAACACAGAGATGCAGATATGACAGCCTTCCGGTCTCGATTTCGCAAAACAGAGGCGCCAGGGGGGATTTCGGACATCTTAAAGGAGGTTTTTTTTTGATATACCAAATTTAAACTATTCTGTACTTTGAGTACTTGTACCCGGGTCCGGCGAGCGGAGGCGTCGAGGGGCGGAGGGCGCGATAGCCGTCAAGTGGCCGTGCACATCTGATAGTGACTGTAACTTTTATCGAGCTTTTCATTAATGACCGGTTTATAAACGCCATTTTATCATCATGATGTGTCTTAAAATACTATTTAGTGCCTCAATTGAATCATACAAAACACTGGAAAAACAGAACTTTCGACTAGTATGTTCCGCAAGGATTTCTGTCCGGAGGGTACCTGCCGTCTACTCATGCATACGCTAACTTTACCGTTGAGCCGCACAAGCCACTCCTTGCGGGTCAACTCTAGATCAAATACATCATTTCATAAATTCGTTTTAAAATCTGGGCAGACATCAGTAAATTTATCGCAATAACTTCAGTAAACTAGACTGAGAATTTTAGATTACTCTATAATCATATTGGAGTAAAATAATAATGTAATAAGTTACTGTTGAGTAGAATCTTTGAGCGGATCAAATTTGATCCTTAAAATGATTAAACGAGCGCCTTCCTTCATTTCTAGATCATATCATGTCAAAAAGCTGAGAAATTTGTAGGAAAAAGAGATTTTTCTGCAACTGAGTGTTACTGTGAGTTACAATGTATGCAGTTATCTGTCAGAGCCAGATGTCTTCTACTGTAGAGATCGCCATTTTTTACCACCCGAGCTTCAAGTTGATGGCACCTTCTGTCGGTATTCTCTCTGTAATTGGTGAATTACCGTCTGAAAAGAAACTATAACATAAACCATACGTCTCGTTTAGGGGAAGTAATTGATACATTTGACATATATGGCTCGTGGTGGCTACATTCTTTCAAGATTAGCTCTCATCGATGAGAGGCGTTTCCATCAATTTGGTTAGTTACTAAAGAGTAACTTTCGGTTTTAAGATCTTTAATTGATAATCTTGGCTTTATTTGGTTTCAAGTAAACTAACGGTTTTATCATAAAGTGCAACAGATTTGTTCAATGGGGTGGAGAAGTCAGGTTATGATCCTTGTTTGATCCTGACTACGGTAGTGTTTTCAGCTGACTGTTATCCTAGAAACAACTAACAGCAAAAAGTATCAGGTATGTCGCAATAACAGACAGTACTTCATAAAAATATACAAATATTATCATTAATCAGTTTCGCAGCATTGATCAGATACATATGATGAAAAGGGTCGTGCAGTTGCACTGGAGCAACAAAGCACTGTCGTATAACTTTTACCCCGCGATGCCCCTCCCCCTCCATCTTCAAAAACACAATAGACAATTTGAGCCCTGAAATTGTAGCTTAAATTCTCAACGACATTTGCATCAAAGCATCTAATGCGTTTGACAAGTGCTAATTCGGGTTATGAGCAAGCAGTTTAGGGAGTCGACGACATTCTGCGGCTCGAGATAAGCCAATCAGAGAATAGCAGTCGCGCAACAGATTCGCGACATTCTATGGTTCCCGCATTGTTCTCTTCACCTCTAAAATAGTCTCTACAAATATAAAATCCGTCTCGCTTAATTTAAAACATGTTCGTTCGTTTGTTTATTTTGTAAATACTTTCGCGAGGATGTGTGAAGACGCGATCTTGGTCTTTCTCATCTGCATCTGCGCTGCATTCTTCCCTTCACTGACTGAAGTTCAACACTAATCCCAATCCACACTAGCTTATCTATTGTACCCAGCTGATAAGCCGCTGTACCCGCCACGAGATCACGAGAAATTACGAATCGCTTTGAACGCATCTGACCGCTGAAATACATTCAGTACTGGATCGCTGATGTTTTAATGTATCGAATTTCTTGAGGATTACGTATTGGTAATGTGGCTTGTTAAAGTCCGAGAACATAAATTGCACGTACTTGATCAACCTTGTCGTCCGACTACGTCTTACGGCTGTTCAATTCTTTTGATTCTTACTTCGTTTTTAAAATTACGTAGCGGTAGTTCTTGACAAATTTATACTAATTCTACTTCAAATAAGTATAATCATTGTTAACAGCTAGAGCACCATTAGCGAAACAACTAGTCCAGGTTATACATCAATTTCCTAAGTCTTCAGTAGTTTTTGTCGATGAGTGCGCCACACCCTTCTCGCCGACGGCTGTCAAAGAGTTCTCCGCCTGCTCCGGCTATCTTAAGAACCTTTTTTTTTTCGCTTTTCTTTCAAGCAAGGGATATTACTGGATTGAGTGGTACGGTAAATTATAATATAGTTAAGTAGTAAAGAGGTACACGTTAATATATTGACAAGTAAGTGTATCAAACTGGCGACAGTATAAGTTATCGCACTTTGCTGGTTTCCACAGGTGTAAGATGTCATGCGGACTATAGATATTCCAGCGTTAAATCCAGCATTTCATGTGTAAGAGAGTCATAAGCACCACCAGCAGACTTTACATCCGCTGGACAACTACTGCGCTAGCTCCACCTCCACCATTGCAGATAGCTGCCACGCCAAATTCGCCTTCTTTCAAATTATACAAAAGCGTTACCAAAATACGGCATCCACTGGCTCCAATAGGATGACCTAAAGCAACTGCGCCTCCTTTAATATTGACTTTGCTAGGATCCAAGTTTAATAATTCTTGATTTGCTAACGAAACAGCTGCAAATGCTTCGTTGATTTCAAATTTTGCAATATCTGAAATATCTAACCGAGCCTTCATTAATGCTTTAGGAATGCAAATTGATGGTGCAATTGTGAAATCAATAGGATCAGTAGCAGCATCCGCATACGATACAATACGGCCGAGCGGACGAATCAAATCGTCAGACTCGCCGTCGAGTCTTGATTCAGACGCCAACACAACAGCTGCAGCACCGTCATTGATCGAACTAGCATTTCCCGCTGTGACGGTTCCGGAAGCTGATCGATCAAATGCAGTGCGTAAAGTTGGAAGTCTATTTAATGGCACGGATGTTGGTTCTTCGTCTTTATCGATTATAATTTTTGAGCCTTTTCGGTCTTTGATTTCGATGGGAGCAATTTCAAACTTGAAGAGATCCTGCTCTTGTGCTGCTAAAGCTCTTCTGTATGACTCGATAGCATATGCGTCTTGCTGTTCTCGACTCAAGTTAAATTTTCGAGCCGTGTTTTCAGCGCATAGTCCCATACTAGTACATCGATTAGCAAACCTGATTAGACCGAGAAACTGTTACATACTGTATATCACTGTAAACGTCCCATAATCCGTCTTTGATTATAGAATCTTCGACGGAATGATGTCCATATGCCTGATTTCTTGGTAAATAGAACGGCGCATTACTCATGCTTTCCATTCCGCCGGCAACCATTACATTCGCTTCCCCAGATTTAATAGTTCGAGCTGCCAACATCACAGCTTTTAATCCTGAAGCACAGACTTTGTTGATAGTAGTGGCTTCAGTCGACACCGGAAATCCTGATTTGATTACAACTTGACGAGCAGGTGATTGTCCTGCTCCAGCTTGTAGTACCTGGCCCATGTAGATTTCAGGAACTTCGGCAAGATTCTCAAGTCCCGATTTTTCGACAGCAGCTTTGACAGCAATCGTGCCCAAATCAATCGCAGAAAGAGATTTCAGAATACCATTAAACTATACAGTTAGTAATTACAATCAATGAAATTTAATGATCTGAAAATACGTACTTTTCCTATCGGTGTTCGTGCCGCTGAAACAATATACACATCATCTCCTTCTCTTCTAGTTTTCGTAGAGGCATGAAACTTCCGGGATGTTACCCCATTGACTGTCAGATCGTAATTCAAGCATTGTAAAGACTGGGCCTTTTTACTTTGGCGAGTAATTGCTTTCAGAGCAGAAGACCCAGACCGAAGCATTGTTAGAACAGTAAATTTCTTAAATTATTTCAGCATCAATCAAAAGTTCGGAAGATTACAACTATTTATGCGCAAAGCTGTCGGGTATAAATTATCATAGTTGAACTTCCCTCGGCACTTGTCCAGAGATTTAAACTCGGTCGCGCGGGGTTTTAAGGTTCTTACTAAAATTTCTTCAATAATTACAAATGTTCTGCAATGCAAAATAAATCATCAAAATCATTATTGAATTGGCGTTAACTCAAGCATTTCATAATGCTCTATTAGTACAAAACTCATTCCATATACATTAAAACACAAATCAGAAATCATTATTATAATACCATCCAGTACACCGTACAGACTAAACTTGAATCATCGAAGCCGGGTAAAACAAACTATTGAAAGAACCTCAATGACAGGGGACGAGCGTAAAATTTTAAACCTGAGGCTCTTCCTTGACTGGCGCTGTCGGAGCAGTTCTTGAAAGGTCTGGAATAGCAATTCCAAGCTCATCAACATCAAGCTTGCGCGAGAACATTAAAATGACAGTGTTCAGAACTGGTAAAGCCATAATATCTAAAACACCATAAAAGACACCTTCTGAAGTGGGCGAAATAACATTACCACCCTCTGACAGACCCCAACAAATTGGATATAAAGAGTAAATCACTGCAACGGCAATAACAACACCCAAAAATAGTCCACCGAGTTTAGGCTCGACTGTTGAGGCACCAAGTCTTGCGAGAGAAGGTCTGGCAACAAAAATAAGATTGTATGCAATATAAAGCCAAGCACACAAACCAATGGTAAAGTAACCCCATTTGTACGACGTTGAGACGAGCGATCCAATTAAACCGCAAACAACATAAACTTCAGTAAGAGCAGCCATAAAAAGCGCAGGAAGCCAATGGATACCGCAGAAGAAAAACATGTTCATGATAACCAGTGGCGCGCACATGAACCAACCAATGTAGCGGGCATAGAAAACCTGGCGAACACCACCGTTCTGATAATGATTAAATTCAGTGTCAACTGCAGCCCAACCAAGATTTGATGCCAAAGTGAAATATGTGATGGTCGCAAACAATGCAGCAGCAATTGAAGTATAGTGGAAGAAACGCTCACGACGAGGAACTCTAAAGGCAAGAAAGACATAAACAATGGTCAGGACGGCCATAATACACATGACGCTCCAGTACCAATTGGATCCATGGGAGACTAATGAGATATTTGTGCCTGTGCTAGGATTCGTATCCAGCGCAGTATTGCGCACAACGAATGCTTTTGCAGACATTTTCAAAAACCTTTTGAAACCTTTAAAGATAGTGTAGTTGCGATTGCGTTAGAATAGAAGGAACTACTGTAAGCTGTGAGAGGTGATGCTTTGAAAGGCTACTACGTCTAATGGTGGGCACTTAAATAATAAAAGTAACGCCGAGCATCTCCATCGAAATTACAACTCCTCAGTCTAAGCTTATGCTATTGTGCCTGGAAAAGTCCGAAATCCAACGATCCCGATGACGCCGGACGAAAAAATCCGTGATAATAATATGACGTCACTGTACCCTTTATATGGGCTTAGGGCTCTAAGCGAGAGAAAGAAACGTGCTACTAATGAGCATCAAACTTTAATTGTTAATGAAGTCAGGTTCCGACAGCATCATAAAGAGAGTCCGTGACAGTATTTTTGCTGTTAACTTCCCATTTTTAAAAAAGTAATCACTCCATGCGATTACACATGCATTGCTGATGGTGACGGCGTGTTTCTCTTTACTTTTTTTCAGTGATCATCTCGGTATCAAAGTTGAACTTACGTCAACGGTTTAGAATAAAAGATTGCTCGGTAAAAAATCTGCTCAAAATGGTCTCGACAAATATGAATATATATGGCACAAACGAAACCGTCTACTATAAATAATTTTGATAATTCATTCGTATATTTTCAGCTTTTGACATCAAGCATAGGCATTATTGATCTCATAACGAGCTTCGCTTGAGTCACAATTGAATCTGGAAGTCCTCTTAGCCGTAGCACTCTCAACTCAGGTGATGCTGCAAATATAGCAGCCGCTACTGCTGGAAACCTTATACCTGAGCAATCTGAAAGATCAAGGTTCACTAAAGGCGTTTCTTTTGCGCGATAAATAGTGAGAATATTCACCAAAAGCTCATGCATCTGTCGCGCAGAGTCTAATGATAGTGCGCAAAAGATGTTACGTTGAGGATCTAAAGTGCCGCGGAGGTCTAGAGTCTCGATCGCCGTCTGTGAATAAAAATTCTCGCTTGTGGATCGTAGTAGATCTAAAGTCAAAGGCAACCGAGGATCGCCAATCGTACAATAAGTTAAAGCAACATACTTTGTTGCTAGCGGGAACGCCGGTAACATCTCAAAGCGAGTCCAGCGCAAATTTACACGTTCAAGAGATAGACATCCCCTAAAGTCTAAAGGATAATCTGCAACACGGTCGCTGGCCTCAATCGAAACATTTGTCAACGTGACATGAGTCAATCCAGACGCCATTACCAGTAATCGCATAAGACCAAGCTGCTCAATGGACACGCAACCACGTGGAAATCTCATTACTTCGCTCATATCATCCATTTCTTTCCAACAGAACCCGCTTATCTCTAGAACTTTTAATGCATGAAGTAAATTTTTGCGAAATGGATTTCGTCCCTTAAGGAGCTCAATGCGCTTTTCGGTACTAGTTAAGGTACATCGTGTGGAAACAGCGCGTAAAGTATGTAAATTTGACGCCCATGCGCCAGCATCCAGAATATCCAAAAGTCCCTCTAGATTGACAACATCAATGGTAAGAATTTTGATTCGCGATAAAAAATCCACCATATCATCAAAATATGCCATTGGAGAGGTAAATAGTTCAGAATAGCACTCGATATGTAGCTCTTCAAGTTGTCCAAGCTGTCGAACCCGTGCCAAATCATCGGTAGTCAATCTAAATAAATCTCGAAGTTGCCAAACATTCCTTGCAAGTAATACACTACTACGATAATCTTTATCAGAAGGATTGGTCAGATATATCGCTTTTGTGCGACCAGCTCCTCGACGAATACACTCCTGCAACATACCATCTGCGACCGATGGTCCTCGACATTCGCGAAAGTCAAGAACCTGCCATAAAGAAACAGCTTTTGTCTTTATAAATACACGCCAGTCTCTGCACACTAATTCAAGTCTTGCTAACTCGTGACTTTTAAGATAACGAAATATCTTGAGCGTCAATTCTTCCGGAAATGTAGTCACAAGATTTTGTAATCGTGATGGATGAGCAATTTCTTGAGCAATCTTACCTGCAAGTATGATTGCCTATATAATGTATCAGTATATATTGATATGATCATTTATATCATGCTCACCTCAAGATTATTGGGTCCCTTCGTAATGATCTGCTGCACTTCAATCAATGCTTGTTTGTAGTAACGATCGTTAAACAATTTTTTGACTTCTGAGAGGGAAGACTCATTGATTTCTGCGAGTGTAGACTATAATTGATCTTAGTTTATTTGTTTCCAAAAAATCCGAGAATCTAAAAAGTGTTGATTACCATCTGAATCGATTATCTTATCGCTTCACTATTTCGGTTCGACAAGGGTTATGTGCCAAAAATCAATCGACTATGACATCATATTTCATAAACTGCTTTCTGTGATTTTAAAAGCCGTATGCATTTTATAATATCCCTTATGATAGTCTAATGTTGCTACACCAAATCAACAGATTTACCAGGTTTACCAGCTATGGTAGTCGCGTTCCCGATAAGCCGCAATCAAGCCCTAAGCCTAGTCGGAGAGCAAAGCTTCTTACCCTACTCCGATATCCAGAAAACGGATGTCTTTGTTGGACCCATAAACAATAGAGATTTGGTGCAGAACGTTGTTGGCGCTTTATTAAATCTCTGCCATTTAATGAAAGGTAATTAGCCGCTCAGCTTCATTTTCTCAAGTCTTTATTTTCTTTCGATGATCTTTTTTTACATCGCACAAGAAATCGAGTTCACGTTAAAATGGCACTGGTAAGCTCCAGAAGTCTACGAGCTGATCATAATGCTTATAAGTGCACTTGTTTGGCTACCGCTCTCTGATCAAATTCGTTTCTTACCGTTTTTCTCATGCTCCTGCTGGCT
The DNA here is from genome assembly GCA_030570675.1 of Myxozyma neglecta. Taxonomy (NCBI): domain Eukaryota; kingdom Fungi; phylum Ascomycota; class Lipomycetes; order Lipomycetales; family Lipomycetaceae; genus Myxozyma; species Myxozyma neglecta. The sequence goes on along the minus strand of JAJLWK010000290.1, from coordinate 926 downwards.
CGCTTCACCTTGACGCTATGTAGTATGTAAACCTTCAGAAATGACGTCGTAGTCTCGCATTTGACAAAAACTTTTTGCTGGATGATGTCGAACCCCAGAATAATGAAAGTTAGGTTTATTCATTGGAAAAGCGGCTGCATCGGCTTTAACGCTGGTCTCGAAACGGTTCGACGCGCACAGCACAATAATTGGTCAAATTACATGTACTTATGATCTTTTTAAAACACTGCAGTATGTGTGTTTACTCTAAAACCGTGATCAAATAGTAATTCCATGCAACACAAAATCAGGTCGCGATTGTAGCAAGGTTCTCCGATTGTCCCAATTACTAGGACGAAAGCGGCTCACGCACCCGCCAGCGAACTCGGGAACTTCTGCGATTGGCAAAGTAAACCGCAAAAGCTCGTCTTCGGGTTATTAAGGACGTCTGTGCGGTGTTTTTCTACAAACTTTCCTACATTTCTTTTCCTTTCCGCATGCCCGCTGCCAACGTAGAAACAAATAGATTCCAAGCGAGAGAGCCCGGATAATTCAGTCACGGCTAGTACCCTATTGGCGGATATAAACGCTATATCCGAGCACTATCATTTTTATATGGCACTCTAGGCAGCTATGGTCTCCGCAACTGGATACTTGCTGAAATCCGGCAAAAACAAAAACATTTTACTACTGTTCCAATTAGCGGAAGGCTTTTAGCAAGTGGCAAATGCAGTCGTATCTTCAAATGCGCAGAATGCGGCACAGTGTCGCTGCTATGTGTTCCGACAATGAGAAGCAGGCTGCCGCTGTGAAGCCTTCGCCGCCACCGGAAGATACCAACAGCACTTCCTCACCGCCGGAGACAATCGACGATAACATCCTTTCCTGTGCACAGCGCTTAGAAAAGGGAGCTGATAGTGAAGATAAAGAAGAGATTTTCATTGTCA
>JAJLWK010000289.1:0-17645 GCA_030570675.1 Myxozyma neglecta | reverse complement strand
TGAACTGGATGCATTGAAAGCAACAGAAAGATCATGAAATGAAACATGGATGTGACGATCCTGCAGATGTTCGGAATGATTACATGGCAAGATGGTTACGGAAATGAGAAGAAATTATGGAAATGAAAAGAAACAATTGGACTATGTTTAAGAGAAATAAATGGAATATTATACATGAAATATGAAGAATATAAATATTTGTGATGTATCTCAGATTTATTACGCTAGTCTGGAGATATCAAACATGCAAAATTCGAATTTGTTGACTCTCACAATTGATATGGATGCAAATCGTTACACTTCGATTTTTCGTGACAAGAACGTGTCGTCAGTATATCTATGCATGTTAGAATACAAGCCTGATGACGACGATCCAAAAGAGAATATGATACCGGACTTCATCTTGAAAAATTATACAGATGTTGTGACCAATGATCCACCAATGAAGTTACCAGACCTGAATCATGTTGCACACCACATTGAACTTGAGAAAGATACGACTCCATTGGCGCATCCACCATATCGATTATCATTCCACGAAAATGAGGAGTTGAAAAGGCAACTTGATGAACTGTTGGCATGCAGATTCATTGTTCCATCAACATAACCGCAAGGACGAATCGCTCGATGGCTCGAATTTCTCGCTGAGTATGATTTTGCCATCATTCATATTACTGGGTCACAGAATGCTGCCACAGATGCTTTAAGTCGCATGTTCCTGAATGTTTTCAATGTCACTATCGATCCAGCCCAAGACCTTGTTTGACAAATGATTCCGCTATTTGACTCGGACGCATTCTTCGGCCCCATTTATCAAACTCTTAAGATGGGGGAGGAAGCGAGCAAGGAAATGTGTCAGTATATCTCACATTACAGGCTCGAAAATGATGCATTATATTTTCTGCCGACGGTAGCTATGGATGACGATGTTTGGAGACTATGTGTTCCTAAAGGATCATTTGTAATTTCAGAGGGCCTGGGGTAATTTAATTCTTCTAATTTACTTAATCATTCTTTATATATTTCTACTAATTCATTATCTACATATCTTAAGTTTCTTTCATTTTTAATATCAGCCGCTCTCTTTGCAGTTTCTTCTAAACCATCTAAAGTCCAGTTCATCAGTAAAGGAGATATTATCCCTCCTTGGTGTATTCCTACGTGAAGTTCCCCTTTCTTATGAATATTTACATATATTATTTTCCATACCTTTGGTAGTTTTTTGGCTAATAGATTGTCTACATATTTCGGTTTTAATCCATTAGTATATTCTTCTTCTACTATACCTAATAAACAGAAATCTAATTGGATACGTGAATACTTGAGGGCATTACAAAAAAGTGACCGTATAGAAGACTTGATTAAGGAAGGATAATTTGAACATAAATTGGATAATTCAAAGAAGACTTTAATAAGAAATTGTCAATGCTTTATTGATTGTTTTAATTACTCTGATGAGATAGTTTTAGCTTATTGGATAATGGGTGATGGTACTAAAAGGAATGAAGATATAACATTATGTACAGATAGTTTTACAATACAAGAAGTAGTATTACTTATGGATATCTTAAGATTAAAATTACATAATCTTTATAAGCCATTGTTAAATTAATAGACAAGTTTTATAATTTATAAGTTCTATAATTTATATACATAATCTTTATAAGCCATTGTTAAATTAATAGACAAGTTTTATAATTTATATACATATTATATAGAAATTAAACTTTTAGTTAAATCAGAATGAACTCTATTTTTAGCTAATTTAGATAATAATTATTTAGTATTTTTTGTTGAATTTGTAAATCTACAGAAAAAGTGGAAACGCTGGATGCAAATCATACAAGCAGCACACGATCCTCCGACTGCTGGACACTTCGGAACCTACAAAACATATTTGGCTGTGGCACAACAATATTATTGGCCTGATGTTCCAGCAAGTGAAGAAATTCATCGGATCCTGCGATACATGTCAATGCGCAAAGGTCTCACATGCGGCAACCCAGGGACTATGACAACCTCTCGAAGTTCCTGAGCATCGTTGGACCCGTGTGTCAATGGATTTCTTATCTGGCATTCCAGAATCAGATGGGTATAACAGTATACTTGTTGCTGTTGACAGGCTGACCAAGCGAGCACATTTTATTCCAACTACAAAGACTGTTGATGTTCCAGAAATGGCACGATTATTCCTCGACAACATTATCAAGCTACATGGAGTACCGAAACGAATTGTCTCCGATCGCGATGTCCGCTTTACAGGAAGATTTTGGCAAGCCTTGAATAAATTGTTGGGCACTGACTTGAAGATGTCAACAGTAAATCATCCTGAAACCAACGGACAAACAGAATGAACCAATGCGATCATCAATCAGTTGTTACGAGCTTATTGTGCACAACAGTATACGTTATGAGCGAGTTTCCTGCCAATGATGGAATTTGCTTATAACAGTGCATTTCAGTCGACGATACAAACAACACCTTTTATCGCAGATCTTGGGTATCAACCACGTCCTCCAACCTTTCAGAGCATGTTTATCAAGAGCTATATTCACCACATGCTGAAAGTATCGCAGTGAAGCTGAAGGCTATCATGTTGTGGACACAAGATCTTATCTCGGAAGCTCAAAGGGAATGGAGACAAGAGTGAATCAGCAACGCACTATTCCACCTTCAATGTTGATGACTAGATCCTATCCTTTTACATCGAGATGCATTTCGATATTCTGGAAGATATTACAAGATGCAACCAGTTTACTTGGGACCTTAAGTTGTTCACGTGAAATGGATGAGACCTTATATCAAATGATCTCTGCTTTATCCTAAAGTACCTCCTATCAATGAAATAGAAGCTAAGTATTGCGTTAATGAAATTATTGCTATTGCTAGACATAATGAGACCGACAAGACATGGGATCTTTATTTTGCAGATTGCCAGCCTAGACATGCTTTCAAAACTTCTCACAACTTTTTATTTTATACTGTACCTACGGAGATATGCGATTCATTATTGGCCAATTTTTCACCTGTGTTGGATGAGCCTATTGATGAACAAACCGTAGACGGGTCTTAAGCAGTGGAGAGTGTGAGGGATCGGGTCTACAACTCCCTCATTAATCATGTGACATAAACTCGGTCATGTGATGATGAACTGGATGCATTGAAAGCAACAGAAAGATCATGAAATGAAACATGGATGTGATGATCCCGCAGATGTTCGGAATGATTACTTGGCAAGATGGTTATGGAAATGAAAGGAAACAATTGGAATATGTTTAAGAGAAACAGATGGAATATTATACATGAAATATGATATAAATATGTGCGTTGTGTCTCAGATTTATTGTTTGTAATAACCAAGAAATATATTTTGTTTTCATTCTGATCTAAACTCTGAACTTTCCAGCTCTCTTTGACTCAGTATCTTTGAGAGTATAACATAATTTTAGTTCCATGAGCAATCCACTACTTACAAAAAAAAGATTGATGCTCTATTTAAGCCTGCTGGTAAGTAATTGAACCTCTATATGCAATATTTGTTGACTGAGGTTCCTCTGGGATCCCCCAGTAAAAGATCGATTATTTTCTCAACATCCAGCCAGTATTTAGAAAGGAAACATTAACCTCTACTTTCAAGTATACTGAAAGATTCATTGTTTGTAAATTGAATGTACTTTGTCCTATTTGTTGAATTAAGCTGGCATTGTGGCCAGCTATTTAGTTTATGGTGGATAGGACAACAAAATATCTTCGCTATCAACTGTGTAGCTCATCTTCTTACCCGCCGCGCATAATGAATGAATTGCCTGAACAGCTAAAACATTCCCACTCTCATCTGTGTGCATTGACATTACAGTTATATAAAATATACTCATTAAATGTACGACGCGTTAGAATTTTAATGCATTGGAGGAAATCCTCCGCTGACTGATAAAGTACATTAATGATAATCAGCCTTTTCATAGTGGAGTTGACAATTACATAGGGTTAAAAGGTTATAGGGTAATTATGAATCAGGACTAATTGATAGGGTTCTGAAGCGAGTAAAATGGTAATAGGGTTTGTCGGGAGGTAAAAAAAAGTTTCCAACAAAACTCTATTTCCGTGGAACTCTGTTTCAGAATTGCTTAGTGTGGTTCATCATTAGTTTTTGTACTCTGCAGATATCGTAGTCTTTATTTGCTTTAGTTAGTTCTTCTTTAGGAGTAGTTGTTGATTAGGGTTGGCGTCTGGCCTAATACATGACCGTTTTAAGATTAACTCACGTGATACATGATTTTAGGAATCGAAATACTCGAGCAGAAACTGTTGAAGCTCTGATGTGTTGACTATGAGCCTAAGTTGAATCTAAAGGAGATCGAAGAGCTAAACAAAGACTTAAATTTGCACTGTTCCTACAAACTGGAGACTTGTTGCGAACTTAAATTTCATGAGGATTCGAGGAAAGGGCAAGGACAAGGTACTTGTTTTCTAAAACTAGAATTATGGAGAACTCCAACTCGGTGGAGCGCGTGTATTATCTATATGAGATAGCACATGGTTTTACAAATGCTTCAGCGGACGAGGTGAGCTTTATTTGACACAATCTAATCTTTAAATTGATTAACGCCGACGGCTTTTGCGGTAGTCTTCAAAAGCTTTCACGGAACTTTTGAAAGTTGCTAAAACGGATACCGATAGGACTGTCCGTGTTTTGGCAAACTCATTTATACCAGAACTATTTCAATTTTTTTCAAATGATCTGGAAGTACCATCACAAGCGGTTGAGGTTATGATTGATTATTGTGAAGATGAAGACTCAAAGGTACGTTAGCTTGAAAATTCAGCACACAAGCTCCTTACCTTAAAAGATACGGATCAACAATATTCGCCGTCTGCCGACCGTCGCCGTTTTGCTGAAAACCGAGGGTGATAAAGAGTTAATTATAGATATTTTGGTTCAGCTTTTACAATCGACAGATCCAACAGAGTTGTCCTATGTACAATCTAGTCTTGAAAAATTGTGTAAGGAGTTGCCGTCTATCGCTTCACGACAAATTTGGGCTATAGCAGCTGCAAATAACGAACAAGTTTTACAAGATGTGGCTATTTCTTGGATCCTGTCCGCAGGAAGTCTCTCGCTGCAATCGACCGAGAGTTTTGCTCAAGAAGCAGTTAAGGCACTGAGCAAATTTGCTGACGTAAAGATTTTAGAGCGTCTGCTTCCGTTCGTTCTCCGCCTACCATCTTTAAAGGGAGGGGATGATGACTCTGGCAAGGCATTACTGAATGAGCTCATGAGCTCATTGTTGGCAAAAGCCCCTAAGACAGACAATTTGAATGATTCGTATACTGACGGTTTGAACTATATTGATTTTCTACCGAGATGGATAATGAATCTGCTTAACGTACGTGTAGTAATCTTGGTGCATTCAGATTTAAAAGACTGATTCTCTGGCTAGCGCAAAAGTTCTGCGGATGCGTTATTGCAATACTTATCAGCAGTAGTGATTCCTGCCATACTGACAAGAAAACTCACAATTGCAAAAGAGATTATACATCTCTTGCGGCTCGGTGTTGAAGGATGCGTGTCTGTCCCACAAAGCCCAGAAATCGCTTTGTACATCCCAAAATTGAAGGAGCTCACAATAATGTTTGCAAATGACATCAACCAAAGAGATATGTCATCAAAATCTGAAAACAAAGACTCCTCCAAACTGAATACAGCTTGCAACTGGGCGATTTTAGAGCCGTTGACAATATCGCTCTACATTGCAACACGTCGAACTCCTTCTTATCCGCTGTCTACAGACTCTTCTAGCGAGCTGACACCAGCTTTAAAAACAATTTATTACGAGGCTCAACTAGCACAACCGATATTAAGCAGGCAAGCTGCACGATATTTAGAAAATACGGATGCAGGTATGGCCGTGCAGAAGGTCAAAACTCAATGCAACAATACGTTAGAAGTCATCCGAGAAATGCTTAAACCTGTATCGCTCAGACTTCAACAGCCACCTGTTCTGAAGTTTTCGTGGAGGCCTAAAACGAAAGACGGATCTACACACAAGAAAGGGCGAACTACCATCAACAAAGAAGTTTCAACGGCTCAGCAACAACAGGCTTCTAAGGGCCCTGTGACACTAAAACGCCGACAAAGCGACGTCGATCAATCTAAGCAAAAAAGATCGAGAGGTAATTTTAGAGGAAGAGGACGCAAACAAAAATAGATCCTGATGTATAAGAAAGAACCCTACAGTTTGATGTACTTAAAACGTAGTATTTATGCTTATCTATAAGCAATCAATTACTAATAGATTAACCACCACCGAGATTATAGGTGGTAATTTAAATAATTAAACGCCAGACACCAAGAGTAGAATATGTCTTCACAAACAACAAAAACAATACAAAAATAATACAAATACAAAAATAATACAAATACAAAGATAAAGCAAGCGATCAAATTAGTAAGATAACCATCAACTGCCAGCTCAAGATGCATCACCTTCCGACTCTGGAAGTGATTCAAAATAGTCGATTGCTGCGGCACTGGAGCCCACACCCCACTTCTCACGATCTCTGCCATCTTTGGCTTTGGCTTCTAAGATATTGATGGGTCCATCTTCCGGATGAATGATCGACATCTGCATATTAAGCTCTTGGAGCTTTTCAACTTCCTCTTTCTGTTCTCTTGAGCTCATTTCAGATGCAGACATAGTTGCAAAGCTCTTCGGTGATACTTCACCAGTCAGGAGTCTATCCCTCAAATCATTCTTTTTGTTCTTGAGTGTCATCAGATGAGCACGCATCGAATTCTTGTACCGCGTTCCTATATTGGCACCATTTGCTTCGTATATTTCTTTTTCAATTTCGACGGCAATTTGACTAACATCAACTTTTGCGGCATGTGGTGAGTCTTGCAAAGCTGTAATCAACACCTGTGCGGTCTATAAATTCGTTAGCAAACGTAAGTTCGATGAGTGTTACCCGCGCCGCGCCTTCGCTTAAGCGATGACGTCACGCTTGGGACAAATGCGTCTTTACCGTATTTCGATTTTTGCGCTCGACCTCAACAGATGGGCTTGGAAGCGTGACAGAGGCGCGTGAACTTCTCCTTTTGCTGAGCGACTGTCGCCGAGTGTGCGAAGACATGACTGACATTGTAAACCTATGGCTCAAGGCTAGCGATGATACCAGAACTGCTACTTCAAGCAGCTTCGCTAGTTTGCCAACTCTTCGCTTTCTACTTCAACCACAAAGTAGACGCTTAGTTTATATTTATCTACAGTAAAACAAGTTTTGAAAAAGTTTCTGAGAAAAGTAAGAGCACAGCTTTTATTCTTTCGGAGTTTAAGGATAATAGATAAGTAGTCAAATTGTCAAGTCGTAAGTACTGGATAAACGCCAGATCTCAAACAACGCGCGGAAAATGTGTCGAAGCGCGTTGCGACGACCGGACCAATATTTATACTCTTCTCAAACTTTAAGGTTTTTGCCACCGATCGCCTCTGAAGTAAACGTTTGAATACATAGTACGTTAACGAGTACTGAATGGGACTAACTTAACAGCTTTACGCAAGAAAAAAATTCCGCATGATTGTAATACTCAGTAGAAGTGGTCTCAAATTACTAAAATCATTCAACTAAAGTGCCCACATCGAAACAAAGTTTTAGCCAGTAGTATATATTGACGAGAAGAGAGGAGCAAAAAAACCCTAAAAACCCTATTGCTTCTTTAATGGAACGTGACTTGCCCTACATTTTTCATATGTAGGGCTAGTTTGAGGAACATATTTTGCAGGGCCTCGCTAAGATCCTCCAGTTGACTTCGTTACCATTCGCATCATTTGTTTTTCTGGTGCAAAAATCGACTCTTTTTAGTATATTGTAAGTTGGATGCGTTGTTTAAGTGAATTCTCTAGTCATCGAGTCTCTGCAATGAGAATTTGCTAGTTCCTGACTCTGCTCCCGAGCTTTAGAAAGCGCAGCCAATGGACAACGAAAGATTATACTACACGAATACTGAGGAAGTATATGCAGGACACAAAAATAATTAGGAATTCTTCGTTTATGACGTGATCTTATTGCTGCGCATGAGCTCGTGGACTTGTACAGGCCATTTTATGTTGAAACACTAGTTCTAACCTTGTGAAGTAGCTGTAGTTCACATATTTTATATGAAGAATAATGAGCTTTCTGTTTCTGTGCTGGTAAGTTTTGTCTTTACGTTTTGTTAAAGTTTGATGATTTGTAGTCGTTATGAGGAAATTTTCACAATCGTTCTTTGGTGACTTCTGTGAGCCTTAAGAAACATGCACTACCATCTGAACCCTCGACAAATCATCTTCCCTTTGCGAAGCAGTGAAGCTAATCTTGAATTATCTTTAGATATCCTTTCATTTCTTTGTACGCTTGCATTCTCAGAATTAAGGTATGTATACTTTACATTGTTTTCTGCCTGATCTGTTGTAATTATATGCTTTTCTGCTTGAAATGATGAAAAAAAAATTATCAGTTCTGCTTCTGAAGATTGATGACAAACCAAAATACCAAAAAGCTCTCTGACAAGCAAGAATCCATTGAAACAGATAACAGAAAGGCATAGTTTTGATTTTAGCAATTTACTAACAAGTTTGCTATAGAATGGATCTTAAATAGTTGTCAAATATATGTTCATTATGTTATGTTTCATTGGAAGTAGATACATGCATGTTTCTTCAGCACATCACATTTATGATCAAACAAAAAAAATAAATTCCTCTATAAGTGTTCAAAATTTTCAAAGATTCACAATTATTGACATAACCTCCCAAAATGCTTCACCTGACAAAATCAACGCTTATTACAGCATATATTTAAATTTTTGCGATTTCTTTCTCGCAATTAGTTTTGCTCCGTTCTTCAAGACTGCGTCAACACTAACATCGTCGTCGAGAATATCAATGCCAAATCCATGAACTTCTCTGAGTTCACGAGCTTCTCTTGATGAGATAAGCTCATAACGAGAAGTATCTTCGTCATCATCATCATCTTCCTCGAGAACTTGATCGTCGTTATCATCTGCATAATTAGGAACGGTCTCTCCGTCCTCATCGTCCGAGACCAAACGATAACGTTCATCAGCAAAAGTTTGACGATTTAGCAAAGCGAGATGTCTTCTTAATGCGATGGCAAGAACTGCGACAAGGAACATGGAGATGGAGCAAATAATCATACCTTTCTCGTAGTAAGGTGCGTTAGATTCTGGGTAGAGACGGGTTCCGATTAATGGACCACACTGTCCAATGGTATTCAACATGACCATACCGGTTCCTTTACCTGATTCTGAAGATTGATTATTCACAGTCCAAGCAATTACACATGCCACGACTGAGAAAAATCCAGACGCAACAAAAAAGATAGCGCAATAACGAGTAAATGTATCACGAGAAAGCGCAAGAACCAGGTATCCAGCGGATGCGATAGAGGCATGGAAAACGATAAATTCGGCACGCGATTTATGTTTATCAGATAAATATGTAGTCAAAAGTACTGAAACAAATGCAACGAGATATGGTGGAGCCGAGAGACCTTGTGCAGTGATAGATTCGTATCCCATACTAGCAATTTAGTTAGCCAAAATACAGATATGTGTCTAACTAAAAAATCTGCGTACTCTCTCAGAATCAATGGAAGGAATACAGGCATAGACGCATAAGCAATATTTGCGAGGAAAAACATTGACTAAAATATCGTTGTTACTAGAATCACCATCAGGTCTCAATTGTGAACTTACCGCAGTAACGTAAACTTTAGGATCTTGAAGAACCTCAATCGCTTCGTCCCATTTCAGACCATGGGTACCTGAATGGCTGACCTGTTCACCATCGACTTCTACACGACGTCTGTGTCTCGCACGAACAAGTATTTTATCTTTCAAGCTTAAAAAGTAAGCAGAAGACGGCCGATCTGGAAGGTAATTCCAAACCACGCACGCCATCAACATACAGGGAATACCTTCAACAAATAGCAAAACTCTCCAAGAATCAATAGGAGTATGATCTGCCACACTGGTGATCATGTATGCAAGAATACCTGCAAATGCAGTAGATAACGGAGCAGCAGACATAAAAATTCCAGTCCGGAAACCCATTTCTTTTCTTTGATAAAAAAAAGAAAGGTACATGGGTACACCAGGACCGAAACTTGCCTCTCCGATTCCAAGTAAAAATCTAAGAATTAAAAGGATGTAGTAATTGAATACGACCGACTGTAAAGATGCAATTAAACCCCAGCCAAATAAGCACATTGTAACATAAATGTGGGCAGGCACCACGTTCCAGAGAAATCCAACCCATTCAAACATGATATACGATATATAAAACGCAGTTAATAGCCAGTCAAACTGGTTTGAAGACATGTCAAACGATTCCTGAAGACCGGCAATTCGGGCATTGCCAATATTTGAGCGGTCAAGGAAGGCTAGAACGAACAAGGCTGTAATCAATGGCATAAGAAAAGCGTCCAGTTTCCGTCGCAGCTGCACTTCCTCCTCCCTGGAAAATCTGAGTAGAATGCGCTTACGCGGACCATCGCCGTTTGCGGTGGTGGCAGACTCCGAGATGATGCTGGCGGCATCAGAGGCTGTCGAAGACATCGTAGGTCGAGAGAACGGATTTCTGGTCAGATAAGCGCAATAAAGACCGAATTAGTGAAACAATTGAGTGAGAGCGGTTGCGAAAAGAGTGCTAATGTCGCCCAAAAAGAATGTCGCGAGTTAATGGAGCAGACACTCGCAAGCTTGACCTGGAGAGCGCTGGCTGACCACACAAACCAGAAACTAGGGCCAACTTGGGCTTTTGCCGAGACGGTTGCGGTGCGTGGAACCGTATCTACGGATACGCCCCGGCCCGATAAAAATCAGTTAGAGTTCCAATTATTGGTGTAATTAACCCGGTGCGGCGCCAGCGTCCGTGTGTCTGGACAGCGCAAAATGCGTCAGATGGCGGTGCTTTTGGGCCCAGAACTACGGCGGAAATAGCATTGCGCAATTATGGGCCTCGATGAATGAAGCAGTTCGTCTGATTTATTCATTTGCAGTGCAGAGAGCTATGTTACGTTTAGAAAGACGAAAAATGATATAGAATGCCTGTAGGTTTGATTGAAGTACTGAATAATTGAGAGCCCGCTCAAAAGTGGATCTGGCGATTGAATCAGGTAGCTGTTGAACTTGGTTTAAATATAGGTATGTTTGGTGCTCAATAGGAGCCAGTTACAGTAAATATTGGTATGTTTGGTGCTCAATAGGAGCCAGTTACAGTGACTAAAACACCTCGCAGACTTGATTTTGACAGCAGCTTTTGAATGAAATGAGAACTGAACTCAGACGTTGATCAGATGACCAAAACGTATTCTAAGTGTAACCAAATATAATTATAATCTCAGCATGTATTACTGTATCCAGATCTTACTAATTCTTGATTATTCTCTCTCTGAAAACAATGGCGTGCGTTTTGGAAAAGCACAGAAAGACCCTCACACCTATATTTGTGGACAAGTCATTGCCCCAGTCAACTGAGAGCTCGAACCCTAATCCGGGTTTGCGATGTCGTCACTATTTATTTAGGTTGGTAGCTATCGTCGCCCAGCGTAATTAGCACTTTTCAGAGAGCGTGACATTTAAGTTCTACAGTTGGTTGGAGTACTTTATCCAATCTTTTCTTTCTGCCCTTTCTGTCTCTCTCACTCAAACTGTCGTCCCTCAGTCTTTTACCTCGTCTTTCCGGACGTCGTGTTTCTTCTTTGATTGCAAGATCAGCCAGCAAAACTACCATCAGTACTCTTCTCTCTCGTTCGGTGCTACTTCCTCGATCAGGTAGTTCCGCTCTTACTAAACAAATCAACCTGGGTTCCATTCTGTCGTCTCAGTACTCAACCGCTAGTGGCAGTACTCCTAGCGAAATGGCTCAATATCAAGAACAAGTAAAGCAACTTGTTGCTGAAAATCCTATTATTGTTTTCAGTAAATCGTAAGTTTTCGTGTTTGTTTGATACTGTGTAGATCGCTAACTTTGTATAGATGGTGCCCGTACGTACACCCAAATAATGAAGCATTGATAATCTTTATACTAATTTGATAGATACTGCCGTCAAGCCAAGTCTACTTTCGATGCTGAAAATGTTGAGCACAAAGATCTCGAACTTGACCAAATGGGTATGCAACAGCAATAAACTAGCTTGACTCTCAAAAGTGCTAATAGCAATGATTGGTTAGATATCGGTGATGCTATTCAGAATGCAATCAGTGAGCTTACTTCTCAGCGAACTGTTCCTGCCATCTTTATCGGCGGAAAATTCATTGGCGGTATGTACTCGTCATTTCAATATGCACTTTTCTTTGAATTCCTATTAATGTGTGGAAGGTAACTCTGACCTGCAAGCGTTGAAGCGTAACGGTAGATTGAAAGTCATGCTCAAGGAGGCGTTGAGCGTTTAAATGATATAAAGTCAGGATTTAATCGGAGTACAGAGGCTATTTAGTAATGTGAAATACAGTTTGTCAGTAGCAGTTTGTATTATCCTCTCAAGTCGTAGTCATGTTAGTAGACATCGTTGAGATTCCGCAACAATTAAGCGATCTAATGACATATTTATATACATAACTGCATGAATTATAAGTAAATAAAATATCCGCAAAATTGATGGCAGTAGGTTTAGGCCGAGTAGAGCAAAACGTGCGCGGCTCAATAGAGATCACCTCATATATTCAATACTCCAAAGTCAATTGATTTCAGAAGTTTGCCATTATACAAGATGATCTCGACTAGAAATCAGTTATTGACTATTGGCCGTAAATCACTGCCTGGTGGTTTCTCTCGTGGAGTAATCCGCAATTCACGTTCGTCGTTTTCAACCGCAAGTTTGATTTCATCTCGGTCGATAAAGTCGTTCTCATATCAAAAATTAGCATCATACACACTTTTCGGATCCGTCCTTTGCGGTTCGCTTTTATACAATTTTAACGATGCAAGCTTGATTGAACAAGAAGGAGTTCTTGACGTTGAACCTAAGTATCAGTCATTGTTTCCTAATGAATCATGGCAGCCTGATACTAAAGTTAATCCGTTTTTACGAAGAGTTACGATTGATGGTCGTGAGCTTTGGTTGCTTGGATTGGGAGTTCGTACTGTTTCATTTTTGAAGATTCATGTTTATGCTGGTATGTTGTGAGAAGTTTTTGTTCTAGGTGTTTCAGTGCTAATTGATGTCGCAGTTGGTATATACATTGACAAGGAGGATGTTCCTACAGTTATATCCACGTTATCTTCAATGAAAGGATCCGCTGACACTAAAGAATTTGCACTTGACAAAGACACAGGACTTGCTTTTTTTAATGAGCTTTTAGACAGGAAAGTCCGATTCGCATTAAGAATTGTTCCATCGCGCAATACTGATTTCTCGCATCTTCGCGACGGCTTTGTAAGATCAATCATGGCCAGCATTAAAAACCGTCATATGAACCAAGATACTACTACAGTTGACTCGGGCTCTGGAATTAGTGAAATCAGAAACGCATTAGGAAGAAAAATGACAGCACCTACGAATAGTGAATTATTTTTGGCGATTAATAGCACGGGTGGTATGAAGATTACGTACTCGTCGCCAAAGACTGGAGATAAAGAGGTTTTGGGATCTGTGGGAGATAAGAATATTGTGAAGGCTTTGTTTTTGCATTATTTGACGCCTCCTACTGCTGCTAGTGAACAGGCTCGAGTTACGTTGGTGGACAATATTGCGAGTATTTCATCTTAATTAGGAATTGTTAATATTTGAGAAGAATCTTATCGCTTGCATGATGATTTCATCTTCAGTGTACATATTCTAGATCTAAATAATCTAATCTCTGTTACTAGCTTCAATTCTCGGTTTGAGAAACTCTTATAAGCTTGCAAGAAGAGTTTTAAGCTTACCGCTGTTTTTCAAAGCAGTCAAGTCAGAGTCACCTATTTTTCGTCAGCCACATATACAAAAGTTGACGAGTTCGAACAGTAAATAATACCTCCAATGAATTTGCCACCAATAAAGATTGAAGGAACAGTGCGGTGATTGTATAATTGATTAACGGCGTTTTGAAGGTCACTTCCCTCTCCTTTGTAAGATTAGTCAATATTTGGAAATTTTGATTATTATGGGAGTAGAAGCGGTGTGTACGTACTTCCCATTTCGTCAAGTTCTAAAACTTTGGCTTTGACGGTGGTCTCGTTTTTCAAAATGTTCTTTGCATGGACACAGTATCTAAAATTTAATTAGTACCAAGTCATTCTTGTAATAGTCTTTTGTGTTGAATAGTGGTGGGAGGACACGTACGGGCAGTATCTGTCAAGAACAGTTAGTTAAACTCCGATAACAGCGTTAGGTTTCCGTCAAGAAAACAAGTACGTACGTTTTGCTGAACACCATGATGGAATTATCAGCGACATATTGCTTAACTTTAGCCTGAGCACTCATTTTGTTGACTGTTTGAATAAACTTGAAAAATAAAAGAAGTCTAGAGGAGTAGGATTGGAGTTGGCGCGAATATCAAGTTGTGCGCCGCACAGATTGCGTAATTCCAGAGTTTGTAGTTGCTGTTGATAATTTACTTTGATAAAGGGTAGCGAGTGCGTATTGAATGTATGAAATGAAATCAGACATGCTTTCAAGACTTTTTAGGTGTATTAGATACATGAATGGTTATCGCTGAAATTTTTACTTAAGATACAGCTTCATTGTTTATAGTAGTACTTTGTGAATTGGCGACATGTCATAATTGCATTTAAATTGGCATGTTGGTTTGGATCAGGAGTATATTGTGATACCATGAGATAATTGTCATTTCCAAATTCTGAAACCAAAAAATTGGTGAGGATAAGCACTGATCTAGAGTGTCTGAAAAACAAAGCACCTTAAAAGTTATTAGCGACATTGATGACGGTGCTTTGATGGAACAATTGCAAATGTTAAAGTCAATGATTACGACAAAACACCAATCGTCAAGTTCGAAAGTAATGCATAAACAAATTAGAATGAAAAAATAAATTCTGTACAACATAAATGGATGGAATATATACATTGAGAGAAAGATACCCAAAAAGAAACACCGAGCGCTTGAACCTATTCTTGAGAACCACCACCGAGCTGCTCCTTTCTGGCCTCGAGAGTGAGATAAAGACGAGTGGAAGCAGCGCTGAGAGTGCTCACGAGACCAGCGCCGCGAAGGACTTCGAGAACACCGGCGAGTTCAGCGCGAACCTGGTCGAGCGAGCCCAGTTTGGTGACGGGCTCGAGTTCCGAGACGGCGAACAAGCGGGACTCGATGACAGCGCCCATGAGCATGAGTCTGCCGGAGCTGCGGGTAACGATGTCAATGGCCGATTTGAGCAGTTGCGGATCGAGGGTCTCGAACGAGACGACGGCGGTTGGTCCGTTGATGAGATCCATTGCCGGGTGTTTGTCGCGCTTCTTTGTCCAGCGGAAGCGGTGGCGGGCTTCCCAGCTGGCGGGATCTTCGCAGCGAAGGCCCTTCAAGGTGACTTTGAAGAGCGAATTGTTGATGATTGTGAGCGGGACGCCTATTTTCTGGAGCTGCGAGCGCAGCGCGAAGGAGTCTTCTTTGCGCAGGTTGTTGTGCTGCAAATACAGCTGGACCGGCCGCGTCCGCAAAAGATGCGTGTATCGGTCAATCAGATAGGTTTTTCTGGACTCGAGCGACTTTACTGTGTCGCGCGCAGCAGGCGCTGGCGGTGCCGGAGCAGGAGCGGTCGCAGTCTCGACACTGGCCGCTGCTTCGCTGGCGAACCCGCGAAACGCACTAAGAACCGCGGAGCAGCCAAACAGCGGCCGGCTGCCGAGCGCAATTGTCGTCCGTCGCAAAAACAAGCTCATTGTCGCGGTGCTCATAACCACAGGCCTCGGGCTTTCCTTTCTGTCTTTCGTGAACCTCGAAATTTTCGCAAACTCTATTTTTAGTACAAGGCCCTTGTTTCGAGATGCTGTCAGAGGAAAACCTCATCAGAACGATAAGTTGGCATAGAACACAGACAAAATGGTTTCTCCACTGACGCCGTATTTAAAGACACTGACTGATCCGGCGGGAAATTTTACTGAGAGCGATCTACGGACATGTATGCACATCATATTCACCGGCGACATCTCTGTGGTGCAGGTAGCTTCGTTTTTGACTGGACTGCGAGCGCGCGGTCTGGACAGAGAACCGAGTATAATTGCGGCCGCAATTAGCGTCATGAAGGAGTTTTCGCTTTCTGTTGATGTCGAGAGTAATGGATATGTTGATATTGTGGGTACTGGTGGCGACGGAAAGGATACGTTTAATGTGTCGACCACTGCGGGTATGGTTTGCGCTGGTATGGGCATGCGTATTTGCAAGGTATTTATTGTTTGATCTAGCAAACTGTTTTTATAAAAGGGCAATTGTTGATATGAATATAAATAGCACGGAAACAAAGCAGCGACTTCTTCGTCAGGAGCAGCTGATGTTCTTGCCTCGTTGGGCTGCTCAGTACAGTCAGTTACGCCATTCACAGCACCAAACGTGCTCAAAGAGTCTCCATTCTGTTTTCTGTTTGCGCCAGTATACCACCCAATCATGGGAAAAATAGCACCGGTTCGCAAAGCGCTCGGTGTTCCAACTATTTTCAACTGTCTGGGTCCACTGCTCAACCCTGCTCCGATATCCTCACGAATCATCGGCGTGAACGTGCCAGAGCTTGGTCCCATTTTCGCAAAGTCGATTATTTTATTGGACAAGAAAGCCGGAGTGCAGTCGTCGTCGATGATTGTTTGGGGAGAAGAAGGGTTAGATGAGATTTCGCCGGCTGGAACTACGCGCACTTGGAGAGTTGCGCCGGGCAGTGAGGAGATTGTAGAGACAGTGATCTCGCCAGCTGATTTCGGATTGAGTACACATACGCTCGAGGAAGTAGCGTCAGGAACGCCCGAGGAGAACTCTGCTATGGTTTTGAGGCTCGTCAACGGAGAGTTACCTGACGGACATCCGATTTTAGACTATGTGTTGTTGAACGCTGGTGCGCTTGCTGTTGTTAGTGGGAGAGCCGAGAACTGGAAAGCGGGAGTCGAGTTGGCGCGAAAGAGTGTACGTGAAGGAGGAGCAAAGAGAGCGCTCGAGGCGTTCGTGGCCGCTACGACGAAGGCCAAAGCAGCCATAGAAGCCTCTGAAGCCGAGCAATGAATAATAGATACCAGCGAGGTGATATTTAGATTAACTGTATAGAATTGGGAATTTGGACTAAAAAAGATAATAGTACGGCTATGACCGGGTAGTAAAAGAGCCGATATCGGCGGCGCGCACAGCGAGTTCAAGACCGGGCTCACGATGCCGGCGATGCTGGCGACAAAGATGCGCCCAGCAGTAGCAAAACCAACGCAAATGATCTCATCAAGTCTCGACCAATGAGCAGCGCCCAAATCAGGATTTGACAAACATCCGCGGGGAAGTTTCTTACGCTACTTGCGCTTGCCTCGAGAGCGGTATCGGCCGACTCCAAACAGAGTTGCCTGCCTAGTCTTTGTTGTGGGTGGCATGTCACGGGTGTTTATGCGGGTGGATTTCCGTACTCATCGCAAACATGGGTCGATTTTAGGTTTTTTTTTTTTTTTTTTTTTTT
>JAJLWK010000288.1:0-17651 GCA_030570675.1 Myxozyma neglecta | reverse complement strand
GAAAGGTGTCTATTATACTTTGTGCAGGATTTTGAGGGGGGAATTGTGGTTTAGCTAGTAGTTATTAAGATAGTTACACGCCGTATACGAGTTCTGCCCTCGTGCGTAGGAGTTAAATAAGATCATCATCATCATCAAGAGTAGGCCTCTTGCTTAGACATTAAATAAGTTTAATTATGGGTCCTTGGATGCCCCTTGCGTAGGCGTTAAATAAATTTGATTGATTGGGTCCTTGGATGGCGTGAAGTTAAGAAAAAAGGAATCTAGAGAACTAGGGGTGGAAGGAGTGTAATAGAGACAAACGTGTACTTCAGAAGAAGGACACTGATGTAATGCACAAAGAATGCCATAAAGAGAAGACTCAAAGTAAGGAGAAAGAGTTCTTCAATCTACTAAACAAATGAAGAAGAATACTGATGAAACAAGAAAATTATAGTAAAGAACAGGCATCAGTTAAAGCAATATTAGAATTTGAGGAAAATGGTAAACTAAACATGCTGAGAACTCTTTCTTCAGAGATTGAAAGAAGATATGATTTTTTTTTGTATATTATAGTGTAATACACTTTGTAGTCCAATATATGTATGTTAATTATAATTTACGGTTAGTGATAAACGAGTTCTGTTCGACCCAATTCTCTTGGATGGGAACAATATATGGTGGAAAAATAGTATTTAGTACACCAATGGTATTTGCATTTGGATTCTTATTCTATTCACAGTAGGAGGATTAACTGGAGTAGTATTAGCCAATGCTAGTTTAGACTTGGCGTGCGGTTTGATATATCTATATTGGAGTTTTATTGCGATTGAGTATAACGTGGAACTATATCTAAGACAAATATCTTCTTTCAATCTTTGAAGAAAGAGTTCTCCAGGAGAGCCGTATGACCCGGTTTACTTTTTATCGTCTCATAAGCTAACGTTAAATTCCTCATATTTGCTATATTCTTTATATTTATCTTAAGGTTTTTACTGTACAGCAATAGGTACAAATCTGCATTTATATAATAGTAAACTTTGGTATTAATTCATGTACATAATGCGGACCAGTTCAGGAACAGGAAACGCGACTTCTAACAGTCAAAGTAGTATTTAGCAGTGGATACAGTAAACAGAAAAACAAAGAGCAGAAAGCAAAAGGCAGAATAGTAGAGCAGAAAGTGTGCTGGGAAAGTAGACTGGGAGGGGAAAAGAAAAGCGGGTGATGTCCTAATTCTTATAATTTTCTTGGTTTGTTGACGAATATCCTAATCGGATTTTCTGGTCTTTTTCCCAATATCAGACTTAATTTTTTCCAATTATAACATTGTTGTCGTTTGTTATCAGCGCACTATTAGACTTGCCGCTGAAATTTTCTTTAAATAGTTGGTGTTTGTTTTTTGTTAAAAAAAAATGAGTTGATAATACTGTAGAAAGATATTTGCAAAGTTTACGAAAACTGCATTCAAAACAAGTTTAAATAATATTACGACAGTGGACTCGATAAAACAATAAATTACTTGAATGTCTTCTTTTATATTAACGGGAAATGAGATCAATGATAGTTTGCACAAAACTCATCAAATTATAAAAAAAAGATTTAAATATCAACGAACTTTATCAATCAGCGGCGGATTTTCTCCCAACGCGTTAAACTCCTAACGCGTCGTACATTCAACGCGTAATGTTTTTACAACCGTAATGTCAATACACACAGACAAGAGCAAGATTTCTCTAGCAGTTTAGGCAGTTTATTCAGTATGGGTGAGAAAATCAGCTACACAGTTGTCAACTAGTTCTATTCGCCATGGACTAAATGGCTGGCCACAACGCCAACTTACTCTACCAAAAAGGCACAGAATACATTTAATTTACAAACAATGAGATTTTTAGTATACTTAAAAGTAGAAGTTAATGTTATCTTCTCAAATAACTGGCTGGATGTTGATAAAATGATCAATCTTCTACTACGGAATCGCAGAGGAACCTCAGTCGGCAAATATCGCTATAGAGATTCACTTACTCGCCAGCCAACTTGAATACAGCATTAATCCATTTTTGCAGGTAGTGGGTTGTTTAAGGAACTAAAATCATGTTATGTAGAAGCTTAATCTGCGTGTGAGAACTTCTTTACCTGTTGCTCCTGAACACCCTTTAATCAGCAAATTATTACTGGAAACAAAATTCATTGCAAGATAATGACGGCTTATTATAGTAGTTATTTTGTTACTGTGAATCAGAAATTGCTGAAAATTAAATAGACATTTACATGTGAATACACATTCTTGAATGATCAGTTTTACAAAGCGTTACAAGATTAAGAAGCGCCTTTAAGTAAATTGAAGTATTGTGTGTACTTACTCTTACCATATCTTAAGTTTTGTTAAATGACAGACAATATCGGAGGCAGTTAGACTAAAGAAAGAAGATTATCAGCCTGAGCCAAAGCCATCTAAAAAACAATGTAGTATCAGCAAAAAAGAATGACATTATAAATCAACCTGTTCTAATAATACAAATTAGCCCATGTTTCTCTTATTTAATAGAGTGTGTTGTGGTAGAGAAAAAGATAAATTTTGGGTTGCTTGTTTGAAGAAATCCGCCGCCGACTGATAAAATCCATTATACAATCAATATTAGCATTATTTTTTGTTACATTAAACTAAAGATAATAAATGTAACCAACTAAAACCCTACAACTACGATTGTATATATAACTCAAAATGATATAAAAACAAGAAAAAAAAATTACAAGAAGATATTTTTTATGTAACGAAATATGAGATCAGTGATATTTTGTACAAACAAAGATATCAAAATATTTAAAATATTCAAAAATAGTCTCAAAAAAAAAATTCAACCAAAGAAATGCCAAATAAACAAAAAAACAAAAAACAATAAACATTAAACAAAAAAACTTTTAAAAACCATTTTACTCATCAACGACGACCTAGACGACAACACAATCCACCAATCCAATGCCATAAACCGCTTTCTCGACCTCTTTCCTCACAGTACTCCAATCTGCTCTAGCCTTTACAAATTCCAAACATTCCTCGGCACTCAAAACGCCAGCGAATTTCGTCACGACCTCTGACATTAATCGCGCTATATCATCAACATGCTGTGCGTCAATTAAGTAGATTTGAGCAATTTCTTTTAACGCGGCAAAGTAGGTGTATAAAGTTCGTTGACGGAGCGTGTGCGTGGTGAAGGTGTAGTAGTAGTTGAGGTCCGTTATTAGTTGGATTGCACCGGCGTCGATGGAAATTGTTTGGCGTTTAATATGTTTGGAAAGTGAGGTATAAAGACGTAAGCCAACTTCTGATAAAAAGACGTCGAGAGTGTTTTTATCAGTAGCTCCGTGAAGGAGTTTGATATGTGAAGTTAACATGCCCACAACATCCTTTGCAGCTTTCGTAGGTCCAACAACAACAACAGCAGATGCACCCTCCAAGGGAGAAAACTCTTGAACCTTTTGCTCAGTTTTGAGAATAAATTCAACTTGTTCAATAAGTACATCAATGCCACGATTTAATCCCAACGCAACATTATCATCAAGCATAGTTTCGAATCGTTTTTTAGATTTAACTGCCGGGTTTAGAAAATCTGAGCGATCGATAAAGTGGCGGGATATTAATTCCTTTTCGTAAAAGACGTCGAGCATTTGCTGGATTAAATCACCAACGTTGACTAGTTCGAGAAACATGACTACAGGTTCAACTGAGCCTGCACCGTCTGTCGTTGTGGTTGCTGTGGTCATGGCCTCAGATGAAAGAGAATCAGAAGGTGGATGATAATTAGATAAATGAAGTAAAGCTTTATCAAACCCCATTTGAATATGTCGAAATCCAAGAGCATCCAACAATGCAACAAAAATACCCGTACAATGTTCAACAGCTTCTTGTCCATAACGATCCGGAAACTCTGCAAATAGCGCAAGTCTATGAATTGATTCACGTGCGGATTGAATTAAATTTAGAGCAAGTTCGAGAGAGAAAAGTGTTTTGATTGATTCAAGACGAGCGGTTAATAGGTCTGTTGATTGTTCTAGTTCGGTGGACGTTGACGAAGAAGGGAGTAACAGTACTTTTTTGAACGAGGATAGAAAATCAAATTTCTCTCCAGATGAAGTGTCGTAAACATGAAATCGGGATTCATCAGCTAGTTCATGCGACGCTGCGTCTCGTTCAAACGCGTCTAATGTAGCTGTAGCTGTATTTGTAAAATACGTGATTTCAGCGTCAAGGTAGAGGTCGAGATGTGGAGCTATTATACTGTCTATTAACGATTGAACAGGCTTTTGCGAAAGTGGTAATGTTTTCGCAAAACTGCATAGCGAAGAATATGAAGAAGCAATTGCGACCAAGCGTTGATTAGGCGTAGCAGTGTCGACGGCGGTAGTAAGTGCGTCGGCAAACGCGCCGTGAGTTAGTCTGTCTAGAACGGATAAAACGACGGAATCAGAAGCAGATGGACCGAAGATTGTGCCTGCATGTTCTTTTTCTTGTGAAAGTGCAGTGGAGAGGGTGGAAAGGGATTGTGGTGATAGTGCGGAGGGTGATGAGTCTGCCGTGAGGAGGAGCGGTAGTTGCTGCAGATAGACGTCTAAAGCAGCTTTTGACGAGCCGAGTGTGCTTAAGACAGAGATGTATAGTCTTGCAGAGACATCGTCTTTGCTCGATAAAGCAGTTTCCAAGCGGGCAATAGCGGCGTTTTCAAAAACATCAATGACAGCGACTACGGCCGACCGATGCAAATCAGCCGGATCATCGTAGTATGTGAAGCCATTAACGAAACGTCGTAAGGAGACTAATGCTCGTGCTTGCGAAAGGGGATCAGCAGCGTAGAGCCGGAAGAGAAGGGGACGCGGGGCGTCGTCGATGTCGCGAAGAAGCGGGAAGAGGACAGAGTAGACGTGGGAGTAGTCTATGATTGCTTCTCCGGGGATTAGAGCGATGGAATTGAGCACAGTCAGGGGATTGTCTGTTGCAGAGAGGGAAGGAGCGGTAGTTGTTGAGATGCCCATGGAGGCCAGCCTGGCTTTCCATGGCGCGTCTTTGTACACAACAGCACATACTCTCCGCGAGACCAAAGCCAGAGAAAGGAGGTCATAAATACTAAGCGAATATGCGACAATTGACCATATTCTGTCGTCGTCGAGCAGCTGGTCGAGGGCGGGCATTGGCGTTACAAAGTACAGAACTACGACGAACGAGCAGAAAGAACCCCTGTCTATTATTCACCACAATCCCCGTCACCACAAACTACAGCAAAACACAAGAAAAGACAACAACAAACAAGCAAAGACTGTCAAGATCATAAAGACCATAAACAAGAGATGTATATAATGAAGACTACTAGGTTCTCTACTTCTTCTGGGCGAGGGTCTGGGGACCCATCTCCTTCTCAAAGGCCTCGTAGGAGATCTTGATGGAGGAGATCTGCTTGAGACCAAAGGCGAGGATGAGGAGCATGATGACGCTGGCGATGATGCCCATGAACATGCCCTGCGTGAAGAACTGGTATCTGGTGAAGATGGAGCCGTCGGTGCGGGCGCCCTCGGGGATGGCCGTGGGGAACGCTGTTCCGGTCGGGTATCCGTAGGCACCGGTGGGAATAGGCTCAGTGTAGTTCTCAGCGGCCTCCGCGGCAGCAGCGGCAGCAGCAGCGAAACGCTTGCTCTTGGTCGCGGCATAAGGGCGCGACACAGGAGTGGACGTGTAGACAACAGCAAACGACTCGCCGACAGCGGCCACCACCGACGCCAGAAACGCGTCGTTCTCGGCCATCGCGGCAGCGCGAGTGTGGTCGCTTGGAAGGGCGTCAAAGACGACGCGAACGAGCTTCGCCGCGTCGCTGCGCTCGCTCTTGACGAGCTCCGAGAAGACGCCCGCGGCAGCATCGAACTCGACGGTCTCCGCGGCCCAGGTGGCGGCGATGTGCGCCTCCAGCGCGTCGACGTCGAGCGCGCCCTGCGCATTGCGCACCGCGAAGGCAGTCTGCGCGCCGTCAAAGAGCGCCCGCAGCTGGCCGCTCTCGCGCGCGCCAAAGTCGGACGCGTGCAGGCCGGGCTGGCGCACGACGACAAAGGTGCTGCCCGCGGACTCGCCCGCCGACACAAGCTTCTTCGCGACCTCGCCGAAGCGCTCCGCAGAGACGACCGCGCCGTGGCCGGCCTCCTCGTGCACCGCCGGAACACTATTCTCGTCAGTACGGTTCCGCAACAGCTATCGACAAGGCTCTACGCACACTCTGCTCGACAGCAGCATCAGCGGACTCGTGTCCTCAAACGCAGCAACGCACACCGCGGCAGCAGCGGCCGCCGCAATAAAAGTGCTCTTCGTAAAACGCATCGTGTATTTTCTTTTGTCTGTCGTCGTCGTCGTCGAAGCGACTGCAAAAGATCCGCCGCCTTTACCGGCCTCGTGCACTCGCCCACCGCCGACTTATGCCGCTTCCGTCAGACATCCGCGCCCCGATAAGCAGCTGACTCAGCCATGACCACATTCTTATCTCTCCGGAGTCTGCTGATTCAACTCTTGCTTACTGACAAGCTTGTCGAGCAGCTCTTTTACTTCTTCTGTTTTTATGGTTATTGGTACGATAGGCAGCTGCACAAGTTTGTAATTGAAAAGGCATGATTATTATCATTTATGTGTTTACTCTCTTCAAGCCTTACTATAACTCAATCTGTCTGACCAGTACTTGATTCTGTCTGTGCAGGAACAGGCATCTCTGTTTCGAGTCCAAAGGCCGCAAAGAATCGGCAAGCATTTTCATTGCTCTTTAGTTCATCGTTTGCGCCAGTAGTCTTCTCACAAACAGTAAACAGTCTCCATTTTCCAAGC
Organism: Myxozyma neglecta; assembly: GCA_030570675.1. NCBI lineage: Eukaryota > Fungi > Ascomycota > Lipomycetes > Lipomycetales > Lipomycetaceae > Myxozyma > Myxozyma neglecta. Next base: position 10,819 of record JAJLWK010000288.1, on the reverse strand, counting down.
GGCACGCCTTAAAACTCTCAGAACTGTCATTATCAACATGTTGTTTGTTAAAAACAATAAAATCTAGCAAAATAGAACTAAGAATTCAATTTATAGCTATTCTACAGCAGTTGTGTCTGTTCTATATGAAGAACGGTTTCTTTTTCAATACTGTATGTAAAGTAGAGTAGTAATGCTTGCCTAACCACATTACAACTTGAATCTCAATATTTGGTTATTATCTGAATCGACTGAAAAGTGCGTCTCCTGTCTTGCCATTTCTTTCTATTTCTGACTAGTAATGATTATTTACTGATTCAGTAATTTATAAGATCAGAAGCTGCATTTTAATATTTTAGATTGAGTATGTTTTTATATGAATAAAGGCTGAGTTATAAGTTATATTCTGCACTCATCAACACACTCTTCACAGTAAATCAAGCTCAAACTTGTCGCTCTTTTTCATTCAATGTAGTGTTACTAAATATTCATTTAATCATAGCAGATTCACTTAAGCCATTCTTATTTAACTGCAGCATTGGATCAAAGGTGCTGATGGCGTATTAGTTGTAAGGAGGGCTCTCCACCTGAAACCCTTTAACCTTCTAACCCTATGAATATTATTAGTAATAACAATTATATTCACACCAGAGTCTGCATATACAACACAATGCGCGCTGACACAGATTCCCCGCTTTCAGACGCCCAGTTAGACGATGTTGACGTTGACGTTGACGCCGAAATTGAAGCCGAAGCAGACGGCGAACTAAGTGAGCGCGAACGCGCAGCCGATGCGGACGAGGAAGATGAAGAAGACGACTACCACGATGAATCAGATAAAGAAGAAGGAGAAATCGATGAAGTCAAAGTAGAGTCTGCTGCTCCAGCGCCTGTTTTGCCTAAGCGTCGCGGTAGAAAACCGGGATCTGGAGCACAGAAGCCAAAGAAGCCGCGGTCTGAGAAACCTGTGCGAAGGCGGATGACTGCCAAAGCGAAACAGGCAAAGCAGCCGCCGCCACAACCTGCTTCTGAACACACAACGAACCAACTAAACGAAGCAGGCGACGAGTACATTGTTTCGCAACTTGATCCTGATGGTGAAAAGAAGATCGCTCCGGACGGGTCGTTGCTGGACGGACGGCGGTACAAAATGAAAACCTTCACGTTGCCTGAACACGGCGATAAACTCTTCATGATGGCCACTGAATGTGCAAAAGAACTTCAATACCGTGATTCATACCTACTATTCAACAAAAACCGATCTTTATATAAGCTAATCGCCTCACAAATAGACAAAGAAGCCTTAATTGAGCTCGGTCATTTACCATACGCCTACCGTTCTCGCCAAATCGCACTTGTTTCAGCACGCTCTATGTTTAGACAATTTGGTGCATTCTGTGTTGTCGACGGCCGTCGTGTTCGCGATGATTATTTCGAACAAAAAGCTCGTGCTGAAGGGTTTACTGAAGCCGACTTTGCCGTCGAAAAGAAACCATTGTTGATATCCACACCAAATATATCGACACAAGAAGCAACACCAAAACTTGAGCAATCTGCCGCTTTAGCTGACCATCATTTTGCCGCGACAAAGACTGATTCAGTCGGACAAATTGTGTTTGGCTCTCGCGGCGCTCCTAAATTAGTTGACCGCAACATCGACCGCGTCATTCGCGTCTTTGCAAAATCCACAAACGCACCACTGGAAGCACAAGACGAACCCCCCAAATTCACATTACGCGGTATCAAAGTTGAGCAACCTAAACGTGCGCCATTGCATTCTATGGCAGAAGCGGCTGCGTCGGCTCTGGAGTTCAATGCCTTTATTGGAATGAAGAGAAAACTTAGGAATACAACTTGGCATGAGTTTTGGTTGAAGGGGCCTGATACTGGTGAGGAAAATGAAGAGGTGGTTGAAGTCTAATGTACGGATAGTACATATTCTGAGAATATTAGAAAGAGAAGTTTTGAAATATGTTACATTACGGGTTGTATAGGATATAGTCGTGTTTATGTGTCTAGGTTATGGTTTGATCCTCTCAGTATGGTCAAATGTACTGAATTTGTATTTCTAGATTAGTTAAGATATTTGTTTTTAATATTCACACTTTGAGTTGTTTACTGTACTGAGCATTATATGTATCTAGAATGCGTACGAAAAGAACATTCTGTTCCGCACATGAAGTTCATATGCCAAAAATGACAATCAGAAAATTCAGTCTCTACAAAAGAAGACTATAATCAGTCTTTACAAAAGACGATTCTAATAACTGAATCAGCATAAAAACTATGCAGCAGAAGTTTGGTGGTGCAATGTCAATTAGAATAAACCATTGAACAAATGCGGACTGGACAATGACGCTATAAGCACCAATCTCCCAACGCATCCAGTCATCACCAACACACCACCATGGTTCCAAATCCAACCAACGGTACGTTTCTTCAATTATAAAGTACTATAATATACAATGCTGATAGTAATAGGCTGGGAACGTCTGCAAGATGTCTTTTACCGCAAACGAGGGGAGTACTCGATGATGTGGGTCGATGATGTCGACTTATCCGAGTTTATCGTCGTCGGTGCACCTTATGGCGGTGCAATTGGTGTGTATACATGTCTTTTTAAGATATAGGAATAAAATATTAACGAGCAGCACTTGTCCGGGATACGTCTCGACCAATGGCGTACCGTGGCCCTGAGAACCGTCAAAAGATGATCCTTATCTACAGCAACTCGGGTCAACTCATCTCCAATATCCCTGTACGTCGCCTCTTCTTACGTATCGACTAATCTAACAATAACAGTGGGACAAAGGCACAATTAAAGCAGTAGGCTGGAGCGACCAAGAACAACTAATCCTCATCGTCGAAGACGGTTCCGTCCGCGTATACCATGACTTTAGCGGCACATTCACTCAATTCTCACTCGGCAAAGAAGCAGAAGACCACACTGTTTCCGACGCTAAATTCTACGGTTCAGGATTTGTTGCAAAACTTGGAAACGGGCGGTTATTGTCAGTTGCGAGGTTAGATGAGCCTCGACCGAGGATGTTGGCAGAGTTACCTTCTGCTACGGCGGAGTTGCATGGGTGGGCGGTGATGTCGCCAGCGCAGACGTTGAGTCGACATGTGGAGGTTTTGCTTGGTGTGAACAACAGTATAGTAGTGGTAGACTCCATCGATGCTCAAGATAAGCTTTTACAAGAAGGTCCATTCACACATCTTGCTGTTTCATCAAACGGAGCACTTTTAGCACTATACACAACCTATGGCAAAGTCTACGTCATCAGCTCCGACTTTGCTAAAAAATACTCAGAATACGACGCTGGAACACTTGATTCGCCTACACAAGTATGCTGGGTTGCGAATGACTGCGTCGCAGTTGCTTGGGAGACAGAGTTACGACTTGTTGGACCTGGTGGTGGAGCGTTGAGTTTTTACTACGAGACGAAGATTGCTTTGATTCCTGAATCTGATGGTGTAAGAATTATTAGTAATGAGCGATGCGAGTTTTTGTCTCGGGTACCAGATGTCGTGGCAGATATATTCCGCATTGGATCAACGGCTCCTTCTGCTATTCTTCTAGACGCTGTTGACCAGCTTGAATTAAAGTCCCCCAAAGCAGACGATAACATTCAATTAATTAGACCACAACTCACAGAAGCCGTTGACGCATGCATCAAAGCCGCTAGTTTTGAACCAGAACCGTACTGGCAAAAACGACTACTTAAAGCTGCTTTACTAGGAAAATCAGTTCTTGAGCTTTATTCCTCTGATGAGTTTGTTGAGATGTGTGAGATTCTAAGAGTGTTGAATGCAGTGCGGTACTATGAAGTTGGCATTCTGATTAATTACGAAGAGTTTATTCGACTTACTCCGGAACGGTTGATTGATAGATTACTGACTCGACAAAAGTTTCTACTTGCACTGCGGTTATCGTCATATTTACAGCTCCCTACTGATAAAATTTACGTCCGGTGGGCTTGTAATAAGATCAAATCATCTGTTGAAGACGATGCTGTGATTTTGAAGAATATAGTCAATCGACTGAAAGCCATTCCATCAATTTCTTATGACGAAATAGCGCGGACAGCATACGATGAAGGACGTACCACGCTTGCGACACAATTACTAAATTACGAACCACGAGCAGGAAAACAAGTTCCATTATTACTTGACATGGAACAAGATGAAATTGCATTAGTCAAAGCAGTCGAAAGCGGAGACCCAGATTTAATTTCGTTTGTTTTGTTACATTTAAAGGGAAAGTACTCATTAGCTCAATTTTTCAGATTAGTGAACGATAAGCCTGTCGCATCAGCAGTTGTCGAGCAACTAGCTAGAAACGATGGACCTGAGCTACTCAAAGACTTTTATTATCAAGACGACAGAAGAGCTGATAGTGCGCTGGTTATTTATCGAGAGTCGCTTTTACTTGATGATATACAAGATCGAGAGGATAAGATTAAACTTGGAATGAAGATTTATCAGGATTCAAAGGAGGTTTATCCTGAAGCTAAGGCGATGGAAGAGCATGCAAAGTTGTATGAAATGCAAGTTGGATTTGAGAAGGATTTCAAGCAGAGTTATATTGGTTTGACAGTTGCTGAGACGATCAAGAAGTTATTAAAAACCGGCAACTCGTCAAAGGCTAGTAGGATGAAAAGTGAATTTAAAGTACCGGATAAAATGTACGCGTTCTTAAAAGACGGTACATACCCGGTAGCAAAGAAATAATATAGACAAGTTCTTATTATAATACAATATTTACAGCATCCACTTTTGCATTTTAGGCGGATATATTTTCTGGAAACTGATTTTTTCAGCAGTCCAAGTACCATCGTCAAGTTGCTTAACGATTCGTAGTTGAGTAAATAATTCAGAGTATCGACGTGCTATGAATCTAGGTGTCAAAACTCGCGGTTTTCTTAACTGTTCAAGATCAGTTTCAATGTCGACAAATCTTGATATAGGAAGAATAGATTGTAACGATGCGCTGCGTCTATGAGGTTTATAAGCAGTTTGATCTGAATCTGAAAACTGTAAAGCTAATGTTTCATGTTTTGTCGGTGCCATTTTCGCATTTAGTCGCGACTCAACTTCGTCCACCCATTCTTTTGGAACCGGTGTAGGTACCAACGTTAAATTCCGCTGAAGATGCTTGTACGCAATGTTTCGTATTCGTCGTGGTGGAAGAGTGTAGCCTTTTGCTCGCGCAAGATCGGTGGGCTTGGGGTATTTCGGTGTAACGTCTAGTCCTACTGGTTTTAAGAGCGCTCGGAGTGGTGCTGAGTAAACTGGTAGTTCGATGGCAAAGGGTGTGTAAGGTGGGTACATTATTCCGCGATTAAGGTGTGACGGAGGAAAATCTAGGGAGAATAGGCGACTGTCTGCTGTAGATGATTCTTCGGGTATTGTAAACACATCAGGATCTAGTTTGTCGAATTCAATTTCAGTTGAAGGACCAAGTGACCGGTATATTTTATACATTCGATCAACGTCTCTATCAGTATACTCCATCATAAACGGTAATTGAAAAATAGGTATTGGATACGGCGCTTCTTCAACATGGTTGATTACAATCTACCTTAATTAGCACACATTCGTATATTTAAGACAGAAAACAAAACACATACGTCCAACAGCTCCCTCTTCACAGACCCTTTAACACCCCATGCCGTCTCCAGGATCTCCTGACAGCATTTAATATCCCCATTATTCGCCTTTACAAAAGTGAATAATCCTTCTCGCGCAGTTAGCAACCGCACGAGGTCTTCATCACTGTCTACTTTGTCACCGCGCCTGCTGCCCAATTTAAATTTTTTTCGCACGTATTCACGGAAATACCGCCGCGACCTCGCATCAAAAAAGTAAGATATTTCTCGAAGCAGATGGCGGTACACAGTCCGCGTCTGCATTTCTAAGTATAAACCCCAAAAGTGCACAATTTATCGAATTTCGTCAAAATAAGATTCCAGGGTTATTCTGGGTTTCAATCCACGTTGCGCAAACTTTGTGTCGGATAAGATTTTTTTATCATTTTTTTTCACGTCTCCTTTTTCTTTTAGGCGATTGTTGATTTTGTTGCGCGTAAAATCGCAAGAAAACCGCATCAACAAAAGATCAAAAAGACAAAAAATGGCGGCGATGATTGACGAAGAGTCTGTGTTGGAGAATTTGATTGTCGTTGACGGAGTGCCAATTGTTACTCAGGCCAAAGTCGAGACTTTGAAGAAGGTTCTCAAGAAGATCTTCTCTGAGGCCGGGCGTATTCAGGATGACCTTTTCCATATTCCGTTTGGAGCTGATGGAAAGTCGAAGGGATACGTGTTTATTGGCTACGAGACGCGTGAGCAGGCGATTCGTGCTGTGCGTGGATTGAACAACCGTCGCTTGGATAAAGATCATACTTTCCTCGTGAACCATTTCGTTGATATCGAGCGCTATGGCGAGGAAGACGAAGATGAGGAAGATGAGTGGGTTGAGCCTGAAGAAGAGCCGTATCACGAGCAGGAGTACCTCCGCAATTGGCTCAAGGAGCCTTCTTGCGTTGATCAGTTCGCTTTGTTCCGCAATGAAAACGTCAGCGTGATGTGGAACCGCAAAGGAGAGCGTCCAGAGACCGTTGTCAGTCGCGACAAGTGGACCGAGACTTATGTTGCCTGGTCTCCTCTTGGAACTTACCTTTGCTCTGTGCATCGTCAGGGCGTTCAGCTTTGGGGTGGTGACGAGTTTGAGCGTAAATTCAGATTCTTACATCCTGGCGTTCAGCTCATTGACTTTTCTCCTTGCGAGAACTATCTCGTTACATGGTCGCCTGAGCCTATTCAGATGATTTCCGAAGACTCGCCTCTTCGTGCTTCTTTCCCTTTCACTCCTGTCGACGAAGGCAAGCAGATTGTCATCTGGAACATGAAGACTGGTCTCCCCATGCGTACTTTCTCGGCCATTGTCGCTCCAGACGCTGACGCCAACGGTCCTCCTGGACCTAAGAAAATCTCATGGCCTGCATTCAAGTGGACTTCTGACGGACACTACTTTGCCCGTTGTGTTCCTGGCCAGCAGATTTTCGTTTACGAGACACCGAGCATGGGTCTTGTTGACAAGAAGAGTATCAAGGTTGAAGGTGTTGTTGATTTCGAGTTTGCTCCGGCTAAGATCAATACTACCGGTAAGAAGGGTGCTGAGGAGCATGCTATCTCTTTCTGGACTCCTGAAATGAACAATCAGTCTGCGCGTGTGACTTTGATGTCTATCCCCTCAAAGGAGGTCATTCGTACTCGCAACTTGTTCAACGTCGCTGATTGCCGTATGCACTGGCAGTCTAAGGGTAACTTCCTTTGCGTCAAGGTCGTTCGTTTCACAAAAACTAAGAAGGCTACGTTTACCAACCTTGAGTTCTTCAGACTGAAGGAGAAGAACATTCCTATTGAGGTTGTTGAGTTGAAGGACACAGTCATGAACTTTGCTTGGGAACCTGCTGGAGACAGGTTTGTTATCATCTTTACTTCCGACGCACCTCCTGTGCTTTTAGCTAATGCACCTGGTGCTCGCGCTGCTGGAGTTAAGCCCACTGCGCCACCTCCTGGACCTGGTCCTTTGAAGACCTTCGTCTCTTTCTACGGTCTTGAGAGATCCAAGGGTGTCAACGGACAATTCCGACAGATTCTGTCTGAGGAGCGCAAGTCATCCAACTCGATCTTCTGGTCGCCCAAGGGTCGCTTTGTCGTCGTTGCCTCTGTTGGCGGTACTTCTAACAACGCTGGTGAGGTTGACTTCTGGGACTTTGATTACGAAGGTGAACGAAAGGAGGTTCCTGGCGCGGAGGATGTTCCTGCCAACCTTGTGTTGATGTCTACTGGACAGCACTACCAGTTGACTGATGTTGCTTGGGATCCTACTGGACGATACGTCGCTACCTCTTCATCTACATGGGGTCGTGCACTTGAGACCGGTTACAGAATTTGGGATCTCAAGGGCTCTCTTTTCCGCGACGAGCAGTTGGAGCGCTTCAAGCAGTTCTTGTGGCGTCCACGACCACCCACTCTCCTCACCCCCGAGCAAATGCGCGAAATCCGCAAGAACTTGCGCGAGTACAGTCGTACCTTTGAACAGGAAGACTTGCTTGAGGAGTCTGCAGCCAACCGTGAAGTCGTCGAGAGACGTATTCGTGCATTGGACGAATGGCGTGCATGGCGTAAGGCTGTTGTTGCTGAACTTGATGCTGAGAGGGGCGGTGTTGTGCCACTTGCTTTGCGCACTGGTGAGCGCGAGTTCAACATTGTTGAGAAGACGGTTGAGGAAGTTGTTGAGGAGAAGGAGGAGGAGATTGACGCTTAGATGTAGCAGAGCAAGACATAGGACATAATTGAGGTATTTTGTGTATGAGTTTCCTAGTTGAGACGAGCGTAGTAAGTAAGCGGACTCATGACATCATGTGGCGTTTGCGCCTCACAGGCGGCGCAAGGAGCGGCGCACGTGCTTTTTTTGAGGCGATGCGGTCTGCTCATCGCGAAAACCTACGTCTGTTCGATTTTTTTCAGTGCGGGCATAAGCGATTTCTTAGTTTAGATTATACGCTGTAACAACAATAGTATTACCTTTATAATAAACACAGAAGATGCTTTTTTGTTGCTGTGGACCGCGGAAAAAATCACCGCTGAATTCGTCGGCGTCGTCGCGGAGACGCAATGATCCGCCGCCAGCGTACTATTCAGATTTCAACTTTTACGCTGAGCAAATGCGAGACGGACAGCTTCGGCGGTTTCACGATGATTCCGAGGACGAAGATGAGGACACCGATTCTGATGCGGACGAGGCCGAGGTCACGGCTTTGTTGAGGCAGCGGAGAGGGGCGGAGACGGTGAGGGCGCATTGGTGGTTTAGTTCTTGTTTTGGCTGGCAAAGGTGTGTATTCTGCGTGTCTATCTTTGGGGTTGTTGCTAATGTTTTGTTTAGTCCGTATCAGGGATACTCTCCGCTGGAGCAGCAACGAACAAAACGGAGAACACCGTCGCTGTTGTCAACTGATTCGCTGGGCAGCATTCTGGGGCCAGCGCACCACAGCAACTCGCAGCGCACCCTTGCTCGCCGGTCTTCTTCCTCCAGTTTACGATACGACATTGCAAACGGACGGTCAGATCACATTGAAGACTACGGCTTAGCAGACGCACAGCTTGTTCCAGACAGTTTTGTCGTTTCTGTGCCGTTGACTGATACTCGTCCTGCTACTGTCGCTTCGTCACCTGTTCGCGAACCACTGCCTACTCCAATTCCCACACCAACACACGAACCCGAGCAAAAACACGAACAAAAGCATGATGCCGTATCATTCGATTTAAACGGCGACGACTCAGACTACGAACAAGAGTTTAGACCCCGTTTCAGCGCCAGCGTGCGCGACAACGGATTCATAAATCTGTCTGATCGGTCGTTCTCGGGTATTACAATTTAAGAATGGGATGTTTTGCTTTGGCAGTTTAATTAGTGGCTTTTTTTTTTTTTTTGGTTTTTTTACAGTTTGCTTTGTTTAGTAAAAGAAGTCTATTTCTTTACATGATCTGGTTTTGGCGTATTGTATGCTTTGTGGGAGTTCTATATACATTGTATTTGCTTTGAGTAGTAAATTTTGAATAATTAACGAATAAACTTTAATATTTCTAAATTGAATATGGTTTCCCTTTCTCTTACATTCTTCAAGGAGGTGGTTGCGGTTTGACATATTTGTGCCATCCCTTGTTTCTGAGATCCAGGTTTTAATATGGCATGACTCAAAGACTCAGAGGCTCCGCATAAACATAAAACAGGTCATCTTTTCTATGTGTTGAGTTTAGGATATTGGGATATAGGGTTTCACAAATAGGGTTTATATTGAGTTCAGGTTAATAAAAGTGACATTTGAATATTCTTCGAGTGTGGATGGCAAGAGCAAATATTTGCAAGCTTATTTCTGTGTGGTTGGATTGCGTTTTGATGATAGCTTTAGTGGCAACATGGACACAAAGATGAAGAAAGATCAAATTGGTCAACTATATGAAGCAACTGTGAACTTTACCGATAACCTGTTCAGATATTTTTTTTTACCAAGTAAGTAAAGTTTTATAAGTATCCCTAATTATTTACCATGCTCACTTCAAAATTAGTCAGAGTATCTATGGTCAGCCCATCCTAGTACTTCTCCTGATGGCAGATTATGTGCTGGCCTCTCCCTCAAAAGCAAATGGACTCAACTATAACTGAGCAGATGCGACACATAGCAACAAGTGTAGTATGATTCAGAATTGGTCATGGCTATTTTGGCAGCTACCTCCATCATATCAATCAACACTCAGATACTCCAATTTCTGCAAACCGCTGGTGTGGCCATCGAATTCAAGATCCAAATCATCTCATTTTCTGAACTTCCCACTGCTTGCTCAAGAACATGCCACTACTTTTCCAAGCTTACCAAGACATGGGCACATCATACATCATATACTATGATCATAGACAGGCTTACAAGCACTGGCTAAATAAGAGAAAACATATATAGGAACATGTAGTTGGTACCAACTCAAAGAACCAGTTACTACTGCAGAGACAGCAGTAGAGTTGGAGGTTGAGGAACGCATCAATAGGAAGTTAAAACCTCATGGTTTAGGCCTAGGACATCCAGACAGCCCATTAGAACTGTCCAAAACAGCTTCAAGTATTGCATTTCTCATGAATCATAAAGTAAGTGACCAGATAAATACATTATGATTCAAGAGATGCAATGCTTGAAGCTGTTTTGGACAGTTCTAATAGGGCTGAACTTAAGTTTGCCTCGCGATCTAATGTCAGACTATACTGGCTACATGAATAT
>JAJLWK010000287.1:0-17653 GCA_030570675.1 Myxozyma neglecta | reverse complement strand
CTGTACATGATTCCCATGTTCCAGCTGCCTATAGCCACTAAGTGCTGGATTATTATTGTCTATATACTCTCTAAAATTGTGTTTCTGGATCAATTTCATCCCTGCCCTGAGACTATACTTGAAGCGCTTATGCGGGATGTTATAAAAAGGATCTGGGGTGGACACATTCATCTGGTAAGTGCTAAGACTATAACTACTTCTCTGCACCTAGGTGGATTCAGCCTCCATGACTTATGCGAGAAACTCCTGGGAGCTCGTGCTAAGTGGGTTTACACATTTTCTAAATCTACCTTTCACTTCTGGCAATTGGCCTTGCGTGCCCAGTAGTATAAAGAGAGTGCGACAAATTTCGTTGTCAAAAATGGTCAGAAATCTACGGATATTTTTGAAAGTTATATAACCTATAGAAAGGAAAGCTATTTTATTTTTACATTCGCTACTCTGTTATTCTTCATTGTTTTCTTTTTAGTCTGTGTTTAATCGCGTATGTACACTAGTGAGCGAACGCTCGCAAAAGTAAAGTAAAAGTTTCACGGTCATTGATCAAAAGTTCAAAATCGCAGCGCCACACGTTCATATCGCACTCATAATTGCTTATCGCTCGCACTGGCAACCCCTCCTTATCAATTTCAATTTTGGGTATGCTTTGTTGCTGAGTCATTCGCCAGTCTTGTGGGAGGAACAGAATTACAATGAATGCACTAAATTTTCAAAATCTACCAAAAAAATGGCTCTATTACCCGCAGAGAGGAACTCAAAATGTCCACTGATATTAGAACAGATTCTATTTGCTGTAACATGCAGCAAACATATTTGAAGATTTAAGCTTCGGTCAAAATTCCAGGACTAACGGTAACAATGCTGCACGAAGCGAAGTTGAAGATAACTCTTCTGCATGTGCGTCTTCACCGTATTACAAGGTTGATACGATCTGCCTATCTTAATTTTTCAATCGCTTGTAAATTCTTCATCTCAAGATGCTGAAAAATGACACTATCTAGATGTGAACTTCGCAGAAAAGTAATCAGATGCTCATAAAAGCTACTGACATATTTGACTCCAAGTTGGAACTTTATAAACAAGCTATTTTACAACTTTAATAGTTTAGCTGCTTTGAAACCATACGAGTGGGCTAGATTGTTTCTGTCTTTGCTTTCAGCGGAAAAAATTGAAATTAAAATCACACGGTGTTGTTTCTTTTTTGTCTGCAGCTATTTTCTATCTCCGAAAGAACTTTACTTTTTACATAAGCAGAGCTGTGGGGCAGGTGAGTGGAGTGGGTGGACCAAGCGCAAAGTGGAGCCGACCATCAAAGCACTTCCAATCCCGAAGTAGCCAAATTGTCAGATCAAAGATCCAGGACACTTGTGAAACTTCGCAGCAATTTACAGCAAAAAACATCAAATAAATGAACAGATATTGCGCCAAAGAGTCACAATACATAGCTTTGAAGTGTGGAAATACAATTCGCTGGATCCATTGGCATGCGAGTTGTACGACGCCCATATAGAATCGGTTCTAGTTCCTTAAAAGGGATGAATAAAAATCATAAGCGAGGGTTTTGTCGCGAATTCTGAATTGAGTTTTGTCTCTTGGGTCAGAAATAAGCTCAAACTTTATTTTAGATACTCGGAACAGGAAGTTTCACTTCAAAGCTTAAGAAGTGTGTTAGGATTGTATCAAATCCTGCAAAATAAACCGGAAAAGCTTGTGGATCAATCTTGAAGGAACAACGACAATGATGAAAAGCATTTGATGAGAGTACGTGCGCATTGGACTATCGCGTTTGACTTTAAGATATCTGTGCTTTTATCAATCATATGTCAGGATCACCGTATCAAAAGAAAAATTGACCAGAGGCCAGCCTTATTAACTCCTGATTTTAATGATTTATAGTTTTAACAAAATTCTTCGATACTTTTATTATTGACAAATACTGGTTACCATTATTCTAATGCGTAGTTATCAGGTTGTTAGCCAAAACTCGCTTTGGACGGCGGAAACCGTTCATTTGATATTATAGTCGACCTGTTGGACCTCAAATTTTTGTCGATACCTATTAATCTAAAACAAGTCATTTTGTGAACACGTTTCTAAAAGAAACTAGAACAGAGCAGACTGCCATAAGAAATGTCTGAAGCGAAATGAGTTGGCCGCAGACTGAGCTGTCGTCCATGTACAAAGTCCGTTTACAACGCATTTAATTTCTAGAGTTAAATGAGTAGCCAGAAGTTTATGAATTGACGAGGACAGAAGTTTCACGGGAACGAACTTAGCGCCGTCGGAAGAAGCGCAAATTAAAGTTATACAGTTAATTTCTTGCATTAGTGCGATGGCGTTGGGACCTGACTAGGCTACACGCGCTAACATTTATTTTCGCCATTGGGATGTTCACTGAAAAAGGAAAAGATCCTGAATAGCTCCATAACCATTAATACGGTATTTGGCATCTATGAACTATTCTTACAATTAGAAGTGTTATTAAGAGACATTAATGACAATTCGATGCGACATCGGAGATGGATCCGAAGCAGCGGCGGATTTATCGGTAACGGCAAGCACGGCGACTAGGACAAGTTAATGAACGTTCTGAATGTTCTAATGTGTAACAAACTTTACTATGAAGAAGTATTAAACAAAAGTTTAATTTCATGGCGACATTTAGCTTGATACAGTAAAAAAAAAACTAAACAGTTAAGGCTTTCGCTGGTAAAAATCGTACAGCTATTGCTGGTTAATAAATAGCAGTAAATCGTTGGCTTGATAAATTTGATAGCATGCCGCACGCAGCTACAACACGCAAACTCTATTCTTTTGGTTTATTCGACACGTACCGGAAGAGCTTTCTCTAAAGGGAAACACAATTTCCGCCACCTATTTGACATATTTATTAGTCAGATTTGTCGACTCTGCACTGGCCGTACTTCGGCAAACGCGACATAGTCTTCGTCCGTTTGTTGACCCATTGATCTGTTTGCCAGTTTTATGGTCAAACCTGTAATGTTGGCGACCAATGTATTCAGTTTACAGATCAAATAGATATGTGAAGTTTATCAAATAAAAGAGGCACGCAAACAGACAAATATAATTTTTCGGGTTTGGTCGCCGCGTAGACGGCGGCCGACGCGCTGTCGAGCGTTAGGAATTGCAAATTTAGACGCGGGCGGGCGGCCACCGGGCCAGGGCAAGTTGCAATTATTGAAATTGTCGGCACGCAATTGGCAAAGCTGCGGCGGGAGCTCATCGCGATTACGGGCTCCGTTAGCCACCAATCTACTAACCACATTCTAACCAGCGCGATGCACAAATACGCTCGCAATCAAACCTTCGTTTCACTCGCGTCGCCCGCGTGCCTCGAAAGTACATATACCCTTCATGTCTGCCTATCTTGATGTCGCTAATTACGCTCGCGTGCTGCTTTACACACACTGATCTTAATCTGTAGCGATGAGCACAATTGAAAGCAATGGCTTACCATCTCCCAATCCATCGATTGACAATTGTTTTTCGATGATTGAGGATGACAAGATTTTTGATCGTGCTTTCCAGCATAGTTTGGAAGATCGATACGACCACGACGGCAAAATCACCTGCTCGTTGCCTACTCCTTGCAGCGAACCATGCCTGTCTTCTGATGAGTGCGATGATTTCGGTTCTCGCGATCGACAAAGAGATGAATTTCCGTTTCCAAATCTCGAATTGAGCTTGATCTATCCTGATACTGCTCCTCGACAATCCTGGAGACCTCAGATCGAGACCTGGATACGTCGAAATCATTCGTACAAATTTGACCGTGTTTCAGCAAAGCCATACAATATCGCCTTAAGTACTAGTGCACAGCGCAAATCTGCATTTGTAACTACTGTGACTGTTTCGCAGAAATCCAACTCAAAAAGAAGTTCTTCTACAGCATCTCCCGCTGCTTCTTCTACGACGTTTGCGAAGAAAAATCGACAAGAGCGGTCTGAAATTGATAGTGGTAGTGGCCTCATTAGTCCTTCGCCATCGCCTAAACCTGCCGCGGCTATACTGCACGCCAATCATGGTGGGCGTAGGTGTATATCGTGCGGATCAGATCAGTCTCCCTGTTGGCGTCCAAGCTGGTCAGTGGAGGCTGGTCAGTTATGCAACTCATGTGGATTACGTTACAAGAAAACGGGTGCCCGTTGTCTGTCATCGAGTTGTGGACGTATTCCGGCCAAGGGTGAATGGGTAACTATGCGTTCTTCACAGTCAGCTGGTAAATACTCATGCTTATACTGCGGCGGGGGAGTCGCAGTTGGTGAGAATTCGAAGCGTTGATTATAGGGTTGAACGCTCGAAAGGATCACTTATTATTATTTGATTTTTTAAGAAGTCGGATTTGGCTCGGCGTTGATTTTGTGATATGGGATTAATTTAATGCGCCTCCTTCAAGGAAGAAGAATTGCTTTGAAGTTTAGAGGTTTAGAATATCAAAAGGTATGTTCTATGCACTATTTTATTGAAAACCTGCTAATGTTTTTAGTTATTGGGTATATATGGTGGGGTTGGGTGACTGCGTTTGGAGTATTAGTAAACCGCTTGATTTGCTTGATTTACTGCAATTATTAAGTCTCGGTTAGTGTTGGTCTTTTGGGAATTTGTTTGGCCGGTTTTTGCAAGAATAGTTACTTATTAAGCTCTACTAATTCAGGGGGTTATTGTGAACGAGTGCAGTTCAATATATTGAATGTTAATGCATATGCATATGTTAGTTTAAACATATGTACATCAGTTCTTTGCCTTAAGTACTACGGGATTAACGGTGTTTGTTAAATTTGTTTTGGGAAATATGGGAGTAGGAGTGATTTTTTTGTATCGATGGCGATTCATGATTATATACTTTTTACTTTTAATGAGAAGCGATATTTGGAATAGACCTTGTTTTAATTAGTGACTATGTTAAAATATTTGTTGTATTTTCTTCATTTATGTATTTTGTCTTCGGGGTTTCTTTCAGTTATGTTTAATATGTAGCTTATTTATCGGGAGTGCCAGCTTTTGCGTTTCATTTTAATGGAGACGAATTCTGCAGTAGCCGTTGTGAGGTAATAGAGCAAATAGACGAACTGACATTACTAGTCAAGTTCAAGTTGCTCACAAGTGGACAGACATATCAATTACTTCGCAACAACAATCAAATTGGCAAATTGCGAGTGTGAAACCATCGCTCAATCATTTGAAATCAATGGACAAGAGGTTGTTGCTTGCGGAACGAACTTGCTGTGGGTCTCATGTTCCGGCGCAGAACCGTTATAAATAGAGTTTGTACACTGATAGAGTTGGGTCGATGGCGTCTTCTGAGGTATGTCATTTAATTTCTTGATAAACTTTAAAATGATTTGTCCGATTCGCGTTTCACAATTGTCTTTGAGCAGGACAAACTGTTAGAATTCGCACAAAAATAAAATTCTGGCTGTCAACTGATTCTACACAGCTGGCTTGGTCGCGTGCATACGCCTGCATTTTTGTATTGTACTTATCAAAGCATTCCAAGTTGTACCTATCAAAGCATTCTGAATTATGCTCATTTGAAACGGACGCAACATCCTACAGTTAACGAGACACATGTTTTCAATGTATCCTACAGTTTAGTCGCTAGTTTATTTCAGTTCCAGAAAATTTATCGATATGGCTGCTTCAAGATAAAAAAAAGTTTTTCAAAACCTTGTCTGATGTTTCGGATTTGCTTCTCAGTAAACTCTTTGAATTCCTGGAAATGTGAGCCACCAACTAGCAAAAGCAATCTGATCAAATCAACTTTTTGAAGATGGTCGATTGATAGCATAGCCAAAGTCTCCAACCGAAAGATGCAGGAAAGCAAGCTCATTTGAGGTCTGTCTAGAAGTTAGTCGCCTGAGCCGCGGCGTTAGCTTCTCTCAAATATTCGAGACACAGTTGGTTATAAGTGATTCAACGATTGTTTCTTTCTATCTTTAAATTTGAATAAAAAAATGCCTCGTTACAATTTTGTAATCTTCCATGACAATTGATGATCATTTTATGATTGTCATTTATCTGGGTATTGTGCATGTAATCAGTGTTGCTTGCTATCAATTTAATCATCTACTGTCAGCCAATGATTTGCAGGCTATTCAAATTAATCAACACGAGGTCTTACAAGCGAGCAGCTCATCTCGAACAGCGTTATTGCATCCTAAATTAGGTTTACTCCGCAAACTCGGCCTAGAGCAACATGGCCAAGTCGACATTTATGAGCCGCTCGTGTCGCACTTTCTTGCCGCCATTTTTCAGGGGCAATTATTGTTGTGGGCTCAACCTCTTAGAAAAAGCAGTCACGCACTACGGGAATTCAAATCTTTTCTGTCAAAGATCACGAGCCCCAGATTTCGATCAACTATCTATATCGCTAATTTGATTAGTGACTCATGATCCTTTGGTATCCGAATTGTAAAAACAAGTAATACATGGTTCTTTTATTGTGTCAAAAAGGACCATCTGCGCATTGCTTACCAGGGCATTGCTTCCTCTCCATGCCTCATTTCGCTTTGTCTTTTTTCATCGCGAATCAGTCTAAACTTCAGGAAAAGTTTATTTGAGGGGCTGAAAGGAAGAGTATTTGTTTTATAGCCTTGTTTTATAGCTCTATGCTGCAAGATATTGGACGCACGATATTTGCTCCACTATCAATGAATATTGAGAGAAGTTTAATGGATACCCGGAAAATCCGTTCCAAGCAGTACCTTTCAAAAACTGAATCCGTCATAAATATGGTTTTTTCGTATCTGTATCAAAATCCCATTAAATAAGCATAATTAGGCACAATAGTGCGCTGACTTGGACTAAAAAGGCTGGCACCTATGGGATTAGGGCTAGAGCAGTACCAAATGGGCTACTGTGCTGAAAAATGGTTCCGCCTACAGGTAGGAGGATCCTTCACTCGTAAGACTAAATATTCAAAACAGCACGTTTATGACTTCAAAAGACGCAAAGCTCTTAATTTGATCTTTTTACATAGAATAGCAATGATTTCAATCATTACTTCTTCATACATTTAAAGAACAACAGTAAGCATATTAACTCAAAAATCCATTGTAAGCATATGAAATCGCGTCTCCTATCGTTGAGTATAAGGGGAGTTACACTGTATTTTCGGACTTATCGATAAATCTTAAATCATGCGGCATGACATTTTATTTTTGGCTACAGTTCAGCTTAGTTTTCTGTTGGTCTTCTACAGTTTTTCCCTCAGTGTGAAGTGTGGTTTCGAACATAACCTACTGGCTTCTTCGATACTTACAATTACACGCCTTATAGGCTCTTTCAGTGTTTCGTCAGTAGGGTCTACTTCCCAAACTCGCCCTACTTACTCACTGTAGCCTGACTGATAGACGAAGACTCTTCGATTTCCTTTGAATCTAAGGCATATTGAGAGAAAGAAAAAGGATAAATCAGTTTCTAATTTCAAGTCTTTAAAGATTGTCAAGGATCAACATAAAAGCGATGAAAGGTATTACTGGGCAGATCGAAAAAATGTAATTACAAAGTAGAGTGTGAAGCTTTTAAACCGAATCATCTGATCACATGAATTACAGGGGTATATTAGTAAGTGGTGAGAAATATCAAAATTTAATGAATGTAATCTGAGAGACTTGCTCGTGCGGCTTCGCTTCACGATGTTAAACCCAGAGCTAAAAAGCGTTTGCAGACTGTGTATCATATTGCTTCAAAAGTAAGTCCAATGGCCAAACCTACTCGTAACCCGGAAGATTTGTTGAAAGGTATTGTGGATCTGGAATCAGCATTTAAACCGCGATCGAAAGTGAATCAACAAGACTTGTGGTTGAAAGCTCTTGGTAAAAATAAAAAGGTGCCTAAGAAATCTGCGGAGATTTTGACAGTAATTAACAGTTTGGTAGATTTATATATTTCCAATAATAACATTGGCAACGGTACGTTACCGTTTACTTGTTTTCACGTTTCTAATTGATTGGATCTCAAGACCATTGGGTTTGCAACATACTTCTTCAATGCTCAGTCCAAATCAGCACGAGGTGGAGTTGGCGAAATCGTACGTACCAAACAATTCAACAAACAATTAAATAACATTACTTATCTTTAGCTTGACTTGCAGTACGCCGACAATAACTTAACATTGGAGCAACAGCATCAATTAGCGGCTTTAAAAGCTCGTGAGAACGCTTTGTTACTACCGATTACGAAGTCCTCAAGCAGGTCCAGCGACTGATGAATAAGCACGTTCAGTATTGCCAGCAATTGAAATAGGTTACAAAAAGAGTGGACTGGTGTTCCGGCCAAGTAACTGGGTTGGTTGTAAACGCGGAAACTACTATATTTAAATGCCTTTAACTTTCGTTCAACTCTTTATCAAGTGTAATACTTTGAACAGCTATTAACGGCCATCAGTTCGCAGCTGCGAAAACTATTTACAGTTTAGTGCATGCCTCTCTCTAATGATTGCATTATTAAAGAAACAGGCACGGTTCTTGTATAAGGATTTATTGAGGTTGGTTGAACAGTGTAATCAAATTATACTTATTCTAATAACTACAGGTAGTCAATGCGAGCAACAAGCATGTGCGATATGAAGAGATGGTGTAGCACTACAATCGAATTGTAGAGTATAACGTACTGCAATTCAATTCATTGTTTCAAAACCAATATATTACGCTCCTTTACTATAGCTGGGATCTAAAGGAAGAGTGCGTTGACCTTGCATCTTTTTGAACCAATCAACCAGCATTTCATATGTAATGAGCGTCACTGCACTAGCAGGAACCGTCCTCACCAAATTCGTTCCAAGCCCTGAATAAAACACTCTCCAACCTTCTTCTATGAATAGACTCTTGATAGTTTTGATAATACCATCGTAATGTATTACATTGTGCTTGTCTACCTTTGGTAAACCTCTTTGTATCTGCATGCGAGTGCGCACGACCTCATGAGGATATGTCACTATCGATGCCATCATCTTTGAGAGACTAGAAGCAAAAATGATTCCACCCGCCTTTCGAAGTTCTGTAGCATTGGACTCCGGAGACGGAACAAACAAAGTTTTAAACTCTTCGTATAACGGAAACTGGACCGCTACATGTGTCAAACCTAATAAAGCAGGCAGCAAACCAGCATAAAAGGAAATCAGACCCTCGTTTCTATACATTGTTCGGAAGGCATCAAGCGTTCCCCGGTAATGCCATGATGTGGATTCGCTCTGGGTCATCAGCCTAGTTTTGACAACCCATATAGGATTGGTAATGGTTGTCGATGACGCTCCTGCAAGTAAAGCAGACACTAAGTGAACGAAAACCGGTTGCTCTTTAAGTGCTGTATTGATCTTTCATCAGTACGAAACAAAAAAAACGAAGCTCAAAAGTGACATACCAGCCCTTTTCGGTAATTCCTGTTTACATCGCTCATATACTGTAAAATATACCATCCATGTCGGAAGATATCCAAATGTAATTGGTACAACACCTCGATAGAAGCCTTTAAGTCCTTCGTGCTGCCATATGGTTTTTATAGTTCCTTATAACGTCAATGATTGCCTCTTATAATTTTCTTCGAGAACAATAGTCATTTTACCTGTAAGTCCGTCGTAATGATTAGCACCAATAATTCCGTGTTTTGTAAATCCACCTTGTGCTTGAAGTTTGGTTTTGACGACATCCAAAGGGCATACAACTAAACCGGAAATAACTCCCGCCGAGGCTCCTGAGATGGCGTGGATAGATTCTATATTTAACTTTGCGATTCTTTGTTGTATCCATGAAACTTTTGTAAAAGAATAAGACGAGTCGTCGAGCTTCTTATCCATTCGTGTTGTGTATAAGGAATCCGCCGCTACTGAGGCTGGCGGTATATCTGATTGTGAACCCCCCATGGAAATAGGGTGGATAATCTGTCAGAAAATATAACGAGCTCCAATACAACTCTTTGTTGGAAGACTAATATTTTTAAAAAAATGCGACTTTAAGCACTGGAGTCCTGTTCTTCAATCTGACAGCATTTCTTGATTGAAGAAGACGGTACTTTCGTCGTTATTATCAACTATCACTCTGGAGTAGAGCACCCTGACTGCTGCACCAATGCTCAAATTAACTAAAAGACTTAGTTACTTTCACATGCATGGCTTCTGGACGATGCCAGCACTTCATGAATAATACCTGCTAAAAAGAGTCTGAAAGCAACAGATCATTTAATGAGCCACGGTCACTTCTAATCGGTTTCTCTTATTGCTGCACCCAGCAAAATAGTTATCAATGGAAAAGATTTGACTTCAATCGAATAATTAACTCTATAAATTGTCAGCACTTTTATTTCTCAAGCGATAAAAAGTGCGATTAAAAATTTCAAAGAGTTTGGCAATGAGAGCGACAATATGGCAGCGGAACGGACGGGGCTAATACTACGAAAGTTTCGCGAAAGGCTTACATTTTAGATAGCGGAATACGACTCATAACCTGAAATACGAGGGAATAAACAGTGGAGCTATTTAGTCGTTTATACTTGCACTAGCAGAAATAATTGCAAGGGAAAGTAAGCTATATCCTACAATTAAATTTTTTGCATTAAGATGTTTTGGAGTTTATGATGGTAATACCACCTGAAACAGATTTGGATAGAGTTTATAATTTGTTAGTCACGAAAAGCAACTTTCCTGATTTCTTCTTTTTAGAAGCTACCGGCAGATAAAAAGTACTTTTAACGCTGGAATTGTATTACATACTAGTGTTTCTAGCACTTGTTTAGCATGATTGAGAGCTGCGCACTTGCCGAGCATCTCCGACAATGCTCCGAGATTACTAGCTAGCTTGCCGATATCCGATCCGCCCCGCCAAATGTAGGTCCAACGCTGGCCATTTAGGAGTGCATCATTGTTGGTAGTCCGTCCAAAGCTTATTGCTTAATTGTCTGGCTAGTTGTGGGGTTCTGATTATGCGCGCGTTCACGTCAGATTGTAGAAGTAGTTTGACAGATCGCCTACGGTTGTAGCTTTTAATTTATTATAATCAACTGTCAGGGCATTGTCAAAGATTGAAAGCAAAGAAGTTGGTTACAATACAGATCATTACTGTAGTATTAAGCTAATTCGTTTGATTCACACAAACGTAATAAGACGAATATAGCAGTAAAGTACAACTTGTGTCATAAGATAGAGATCAATTCTACTCCAAGACAAACGGATGTCTGATTGCAGTCGATAAGGCAGCATCTCCAGTCGCCATGACTGTGTCATTTCATGCCAGGGAAAAAGAGTATCCAACAAAAGTTCCCACTAATCAGCTCAATGCTTTTCATCAATCATCTTACCAATTCCAAACCACCCCAGAACTCCAACTAACATTGATGCTAAAACGATCTTATCACGCTGCTGCAGTTCGTCCGGTCGGTGGGTGAACTCATTGGAATCGGCCTCTTCCACACTATAATTGTCTAGAGTGTCCAAAATCGGCTGTGCGACATTATCTCCGCTGACGTGATGAATTGTTGGTCGAGCAGCGACAGAATCAACTGTTGGAGTGGTCGCCTTAGCATTGCGGTTTCCCGGAATCACAGGCTTAATCATAAGTCAGCTTGAATCGTAAATTTCAAAGTTGAGTTCTCGTGACATACAATAAGTGCTACCGAGAATATAGGCTGAGGAGCAGAGATCATTGGCATTCTGTAGAAATCAATGGTAGAAGAATCATCCTTAGCCTTTTGGAATTGACTGGTTCCAAACAAGCGAGTGACGCCGCTTTGTACGGTCTTCTTCGTTCCAAGAGCAGCTCTACTAGACACCGCATGTCTCGCAAAAGTAATTGAAGCATTAGAAAGCTGGGTAAATTGCGGGTTTGAAAACATGCGTATATGACTGCTTTTCAATGACATAGTTGCTGCAGTCTAAAATTCTTGCTTATGGAACTCTGGCTTTTAATGTTTTATGCCGTCAAGTTCCGATACGTGATACAGCTTTGTTCCAAACTTGAGATATGCGTAAAGCTGACAATGACGAACGGAGATGCCTGGTACTCAACAAGATCGGATCCGACCCCACACGTATTGGCAAGCAAAGTGTAACAATTCCGTATGATGATTTATTCAATCGTAAGCTGATTTACTTCTGCACAATAAAGAATTGAAACTGGTCGGTCTATAGACGCAACTAAAAATTGGAGAGGAGACAAGACCGGGTAGTTGTATTTATCGGATGATTGATAGGTGGATGTATGATCAACGTCGGCTGCATCGATCCACGCAATTAATCCTAATTCAGCAATCATCAAAATAAGGTTTGAAAGGTTTCGTTATTTAATATGTTATGTAAGTATTGTGCATAACTCTAAAAACATACATGCTAGTCTTTTGTCCAATCAAAAATTGAGCAAAACCGGAGACTGAGGGTTAGCTAATCGGAAGCATTCTCCTTCGTTAAGCATCATTGGCTTTGATTTTATTGAATCTTTCTGATCACACCCTTTTGTTTGATCTGGTTTGTCTAATAAATACAGTTACTATCACAGAATGACTGGAAGTTTTTTGCGAACATTCGGACTTGCGAACTACGTTAGCACCAAGTCTACTGCTCTTACGAAACTTATTGTTCCTATCGCAGGTTTGCTCAGCGACATCAACGGATACAGAAAGCTTGGATTAAGGTGTGTAATTGCATGTTTTGCGACTAGAGAGGTTGGATCAAAATAAGAGTGACGTGGAAAGAAAGGGACTTTTATGTTATGCGTGATCCATACTTCGCAGTTGAGTGGTGAAATGAGTTTATTCAAGCTTGCTGCAGTGAACTTTGTCAACTGAAATTCATTATGCTAACATGTTTGGGAAAAAAGATATGATGACTTGATTGCCGAGGAGAACCCCATTGTTCAAAAAGCTATCAACCGACTTGAGCCCAAGGAGTATTACGACCGTGTGTTCAGAATTCGACGGGCCCATCAGCTTTCACTCATGCAGCAATTGCTTCCTAAAGAAGAGCAACTTAAAGCTGAGGACGATATTCGTTACCTCACACCTTACATTCTCGAAGCCGAAGCCGAAGCTCGTGAGCGCGAGTACTTTGACACTGCTGTTGTAAGTGTTCGGAAATAAACGGACTATATAGAAACGAGGAAGCCAACAAAGATTCACTAAGAGGAGGCTCTAATGGAAGATATGCATTAAATCAATAAAAATATCAATACTATTTGGTTCTATATACAGAGCAAGCTACAATTAATCGTAGAGTTTTCTTTGCCTTTCGACTCTCTAAGATTTATTTTGCTTTTGTCTTGTTTTCATTTAATGCATTTCATCAGAGTGTTAGCGCTTTTTGCGCCATCCGAAGGGCACCCTCCTTAGTTTCATTACCACCGATAAACCCTGTCAATCGTTAGATCAGCTAGTTTGCAAAAATTTCTCGTACAAAACATACCAGACGAATGTACAAACACACCACCCTCAATACCAGTCAAATTGCTTAGTTGCTGATCTCTGAAGCCTCTCCAAGCTTCTGGAAGCGCTTTTCTTGATTCAAAACTGTCGGGCGTCACGGAGACAGCCTGTACTCTCCAACCTTTACCATCACTGTACAGGACATAGTAAAATTTTCCTTCCAGAGATAGCTCTTTTTCAAGATTGAATAAATGATCTTTCCAAGCAACAAACTGATCAAAAACAATGATACGTCCGCTCTTGTCATTGTCAAGAGCCTTCTCCATCGCAGTCTTCACAATGTCGCGAGCAGGCAACCAAGCTTTTCCATAGTAGTTCACCGTATCCACAAACACCGATCCCATTAGTTTACTCGCCTTCTCAAATTTCGAGTCGAGAATTTCATCGTTAGACTCTTCATTCCAAGCTGGATTTAGCGCAGCTACCATTCCTGGCAAAGTTATACTTTTAGTGGAGTACAAAGGCTTGATGTCGGTGGGATATGCGCTTATTCCATTATCATTTCCATCTATCGCTTCGATCAGTTCAGCGTAAATCTTATTATAGAGTAGCGAGACTTGTGAACTATCCGAAGAGATATCAAGCTGATTTGATATAATATCCTTTCCAAAATGTCTAAATGTGATATTAGTAAATCTAGAAGCAAGTTGTCGCAGGATTATGTTTACTTGAAAATTAATCCAGCCGAGCTCAACTTGGTTTTGAAGCTATCTGAGAATGTCTCCGAAAATCCACGTTGGTGATGGTCAAAATGCTTAACGCCATCATAGTGTCCCTAAACTCTGTCAGATTTCAGGTAGAGATTGACTATTGGAACGATTCATACTTGAACGTCAACTATGATATCACATGCTTCCAATATATCGGGAACTCTAGATCTTATCACCGCTAAAAGTTTGAGACTATTAGGTAAAGTGCGCAAGTTTGCATCAACAAATTTTCATACTGGCTCCTTGGTACTTTGGCAACAGTTTTAACATGAAAACTGCCAAAGCTTCATCAGCATGAAATGTTCCACTATAAAATTATGTTAACAAACTTGATTTTCACAGTAATGACCGAAGCTCGCTACCTGTGAGTTCCAATTTTCATTGTCAATTTTGTTTTCTTAGGGTCAACTGTATTCGTATCAAATGACATAAGTTATACAGTTTCAAGTTATAAAATAGTTTACGATTAATACCACACTGTGCCTGCACATTTTGTGCGCGGCTCAAAACTGGGCAAATTTGATACCCTTTTTTCGTTAGAAGGGTTCACTAACTTTGCAAATCATGTGAAGCTTCGCCAAATTAGTGTATTCTCGCTCAATTCAAATTGGCGCACAAAACGTAAAGACAAGAGATGGTATGCACTCAGATTGTACCGTAACTCTCTAAACTAGAGTCTATCCGAATTTGCATTTAAGGGCAAGACAACACGCAGCGGCTAAATTGCATAACTGTCACGTTCTATAGTCAACTGGCCTTTGACAGGTTCCTGAACGCTAGTGATTCTTACAAGTAATTTCAGCTGCCTTGTAGTTGAGCTGCAGTACAGTCAACATTCATTGCGATTGGTTAAAACTGATTTTGATTTTCATATTTGAGAAGCTTCACCTTAGCATTATACAGCATGTCGTACAGCTCGAGAAGTTACTACTTGACGCAACTCAATGAATTACGATCCAGTCAGTGTCAACTGAAGATTGTGTTCAGATCAAACCCAAGATTTTTAAAGGATGAAAAATCGAACGTGAAGTCTTTAATTGGTATTTATTGCTCGGGCTAGAATCTTTTCAAGGTATTGACTGACATTACGTGCGAATATAGTGCTTGATTCGTCATTTAATCCACCAACAATCGCTCACCTTGCTTTAGTCAATGGGACTATTAACAAAATGATGGTCAATTCCGGTGGTATTCTTGACTCTACTGAGGAAAATTGCCGCAGAAAGTTTGACGTTCTTTTGATGCTGGCCGTGCAAAATGCTGATAAAGCTGCAACTCCGGCAGCATTTGAAGATCGACTCGCGATGATGGAAAGATTTAGTCACGAGATTGGAATTGGTATTGGCGGCACTGAATCAACGCAGGCTCAATTTGAAGTCAATAAAGCTATAGCAATTACTACATCACCTCGATTTGTGGATAAAGCTAAGGCTATCGCTCGCTTTTATTCTAATGTGGAAGAACAGATTTTTATTACCGGATACGATACGTTAATACGATTATTTGACGCAAAGTAAGTTTCTGTCGAGCTTTCAACGATGTGGCGAGAACGAGAAAACTAAAGCGGCTGATAGCTGTGTGTCAAGTTCCTGTCTCACTATGTGATTCGGATCTAGGTTTTCAAGACATTTCTTCGAGATTTCGGCTTTTAATTGACACTAACTCTGAAACTTTAATGATTTTTAGGTATTACAACGGTCAAACCGTTTATGAAGCACTTAAAGAGTTTATGGCCCGTTGCAGGATTGTTTGTTTCATTCGGGATAGTCCGCAATGGGGTTCTTCTAAAGAACAGTTTCAATATTTGGAAAATATCAAGAACGGAGGTTGCGAGCCTGATATACCCTCCAAATGGACAAGGAAGATACACATGTACTCTTACAGTACGGATGCAAACGATGACCAATCGAAGACTGAAGGTGAGATAAACTTCGCGACCTGGTTTCTATGTGTATATTTATCGGAGTACTACCCGCAATCTGAGTAGTCGGTACCGCAAGAACTATCTTAAGTATATGTACTAACCGTTGCATAGAAGGAACATTTCATTCGGGGTTGGTGACAGCTGAAATGCCAAAAGTGGATCTGGCGACGGTAAGTTCGACAGCTGCTCGAAGAGCCGCGAAGTATGGAACGGTATGTTGGCCTCAGTGACTTTGTGATACTTTAATGGCTTTCTAAACATTGTTTTTGATGGCCCGTACAGGTCTCGCCATGGAACATAATCTAACTTGTGTATTTATAGAATAACGTGGGAGGAACGGAATTAAATCAATTAGTTCCAAAATCTGTTGCAGACTATATCATTCAAAGGCAATTATATAGGAACTGACAAGTGGAGTTTAGAAAATGCTTAGAACAAAAGCAAATAATACTAACGGTATCAACTTTAATTCTGCTATGAACGGTTGTCGAGGATGTGCCAGCAGGAATTGGTTTCTTGTTGTCATGTATTAAGCTGAATGGACATACGACTGTTAATCCATTCAATGAAGCTTCTCTAATGAATAGAAACATATAGATGGACATATAGAAAACTTCAAAAATTTATATTTTCAACTAGCATTTGCCGAATACAGCAATACCTGAGGTTAAGGACCCCTTTTTTGAAAGATACCTCGACTGGAGGACAGAATTTTTGTGCAAAAATCAAAATCCCATAGTTAAAAAGACATTCTAACATGTTAGGATGTCCTTAGATTTTTGTACAAAAGTCCTTAAGCAAGATGGATGACTACCCAAATTTCTGGCTATTATCTGACTACATTGAAGAGGAGAATGAGGATGTGGAAGGTGTTGATGCAGTTCATCTGAGCCTGTCCCATCAGCTTCTTTTCAAATGGCCTTGGAATTTGTCCGGGGTCTGCGTCTTTTTGAGGAGCAGCAGGGAGCCAATGATTCTCCATTGATCCAAGCTCTAGATTATTATGAGCCAGTTCTTTTACGCAAAAAGGCTGAAAGCCAGCAGCAGAAGAGCATACGTAACTTGTTTTCTTCTTGAAGTACTGCAAAATCAAATTTCTGGATTCTGAGAATAGTATCATCAAATTGACGCCTTTCTAGCATTAGTTTGGTAATGACTGTTGTTGGTGTTGGTGTTAATAGCTTTAAGAACTATAATTTCATCTTTTTTGTTTTATTAGAAATAATGTTGTCTTTTTTTATTCATAGTTAATGTAAAAAAAATGTATTAAAAATTACAATAATTCTCTGGATAAATACTATAAAATCAATTAAATTTGATAAGGAACTTTTTTCTCTAGCCAGCGTTTAACGCTTGTTACATTTAGAAAAACAACAGAGAGCTGATTTAGTTTTATTATCAGAATCATGCATCTAAACTTGCTTCTGTCATCATAGTAACTGTTTGAGCCTCAGTTTCTACTGAGTGAAATTATGATTTATCTAAATAACGTTAAAAATTAAAACAGATTCTATCAATGTATGTATTTTATTCATAGAGAATAATTTGGAGGGCATGATTATTGTACATATGAACATGCCGACTGACCAAA
>JAJLWK010000286.1:0-17684 GCA_030570675.1 Myxozyma neglecta | reverse complement strand
TTCGTTTGATCCTACCCCCGTCTACAGCACCATTGAGCCCTCCGCGACTGAGATTGCTGCTGCCGCTGCTACTGTCTCTGTTGGTGAGGAGACTTCAGATGTCCAGGGTGCCTTCTTCAACCGTATGGTTATCATCTGGCTCGAGAACACTGTACGTTGCTTGAACCTTGAAACAATTATATGTTACTAATTCATACAGGATTTCGATGCTGCTGCTACCCAGGCTGACATGGAATGGCTTGCTCAGTACGGTATCGTTCTTAACAACTACTTCTCCGTCACTCATCCTTCTGAGCCCAACGTAAGTTTTATAGAAGGCATATCACTTTAAACATTTCTGACTTAATAGTACTTTGCTGCCGTTGCCGGTGACTACTTCGGTATGGACTCTGATGAGTTCTTCACTGCTCCCTCCAACATCTCTAACATTGTTGATCTTCTCGACACCAAGGGAATTTCGTGGGCTGAATACCAGGAGCACCAGCCTTACGCCGGTTTCCAGGGTTTCAACTACTCTAACCAGGAGACCTTTGCTAACGACTATGTTCGCAAGCACAACCCTCTTGTTCTCTTTGATAACATCGTTAACAACGAGACTCGTCTCAACAACATCAAGAACTTCACCTCTTTCTATGAGGATTTGGAGAACCAGAGCCTTCCCCAGTGGATGTTCATCACTCCTAACATGACTAATGATGGTCACGACACCACCATTGATGTTTCCGGTGCCTGGTCCCGTTCGTTCCTTGAGCCCCTTCTTAACAACTCTTACTTCATGAAGGATACCCTTGTTCTCTTGACTTTCGATGAGAACGAGAACTACGCTATCCAGAACCGTATCTGGGCTCTTCTTCTTGGAGGTGCCGTTCCTGAGTCTCTTCACGGAACCACTGACAACACTTTCTACAACCACTACTCTGAGCTTTCCACCGTTGAGGCCAACTGGGACCTTCCCCATCTTGGACGTGGTGACATTGATGCCAACATCTTCAACATTGTTGCTGATGCCGTTTCCATCAACAACTTGGCTGTTGACTTTTCCAACATCTACAACAACCAGTCCAACCCTGGATACTACAACGACTTCACCATCCCTATCCCCCCTCCCAACACTGGTGCTACCAACCGTAACGGAAAGCCTGTTCTTGATTCTATCAAGTCTGTTTGGTCCGATTCCTACGATGCTTACACTGCTCAGACTTTCACTTACTCCACTGAGACTGATGCCTTCGCTTCCCCTACCGGTACCATCACTGCTTCCGCTACTACCCTCTCCGCTTCCACCACCACCTCTGCCGCTGAGTCTGAGTCCACTACCGAGGCTGCTGCTTCATCTGCTACTACTTCCACCTCTCCTGCTGCTTCCTCTGCTGCTTCCTCTGCTGCTTCATCTGCCGCTTCCTCTGCCGCTTCTGCTCCGGCTTCCACAGGTGCTGCCGCTGCTCTCGCCCCCGCCACTGGACTTTTGGGCGCTGTTCTCGCCATTGTTGCTATGATCTAAGCTATTTAACTGTAGTATAAGTATGACCTATATGAGGGTTACATGTGGATGAAAAAAAAAAGTAATGGGTGCAGGTAATTATGAGTTTGAGCTCTTTTTTTTTTATTTGTGAAATTCGATTCTTCCTTATTTTCTTTAAGGCTGATAGATTAGTATCTATTTCTACTATATTTAGTTTATTTAGTACAAATACATGGTTTTTTAAGTGATTATAAGCAAGAGTTTCGTGATATGAGAGATTGATTCTTAGAAGAAGATAACGAGACTAGTTGAAGGAATAGAGTTTCTTTAACAAGCAAGTTGAGAATTTTATATTCAATACAGAAAGCGCTATCTCGAGTTGTGATGGGCTATTTATTAAATAAATTGTTATCTATTTACTCTTTATAAGCAACATATCACATAATACTGTTTAGGGTCTGTAAACCCTGTTACACCCTGTAGTTATTCTTTCGGTCACTCTTCCGAGACCTCGATATTTTCGATATACTATGCATTTTTAACCTCAGACCTAAAGTTTTTCGCAAAAATTAAAAAAAAGATTAACTTTCTTATCTAGCTCGGGGATTTTTATTGTACTGAAAGGTGAAACAAATAATGATAATAACATATCTTGATGGACTTCTCAACGCATGAGAGCCACGTCTTTTGAAGAAACGAGTTCCCCAACGACTGACAAAGACAATCCCAATCACCATCTTTCTACATAAACCATTTGTTGTTATAATCTCTTTATGTGTTTCATAGATTCCACTTCTTTGAAAAAATCTTTACTTTTAATCTCCGTCTGATAGTACTAAATAGAGCTCATTCACACTTTATCCTTGTGATGGCTATTTTAATAATAAATGGCAAAAGCTTATAGTTATATAAAAATGTAAAAACTTGTACATAAAACTACAACATAAACAGAAACAATACCGATAAAAAACCTATATTGTAAATAAAACTCCACCGTACTTTGCCCAACCCAGGTCATTACCCATAATATAATCGTAAAACTCATAAATTTCCATTCCATACCACTCATCGATCCAAACTCCGTATCTTTGACGTTTATCAGCAAGTAAAAAGTAATGTGGACATTGTAAATTTTGAGCAATTTAAGAAATAACACACAAAGCACTCGTTCGGCCTTGTAGATGATTAATTTGATTTGTTGCTCCATTCCCAGTAATCACAGGAGCAGTGATTTCGTCATTGACACTTAAATATCCTGCTGCATCGGGATCAGCAACGTCTCCCATCCTTTCATCAACAAAATTCGCCCGGAATTGCGCTTCCAGTCTTTCGATTTCAATTGAACTAAGAGGTCTTGAAAGATTATTTGTAGCGGCGTCTTGAACTATAAAGTCTCGAAGTTCTGCACCTATCTTATTTGTAGCATGTGCTTTTTTGTTAAATCCTTGCGTAATAAATCTTCTTGAGAAACCGCTAGATGAGGTCGTGTCTCCATTAATAGAATCAGGAGGTGATGGCGGTCCCATGAATCCTTGCATTCTCAAAATACTTTTACAATCAAATCCGCAAGACGTAGCTAAATCTTCCTTATCTTTAATCCAAGATTCAAACCCAGCAACAACAATTCCAGGGTTTTTTATCATTGATCTTGTGACGTATCGCTTAAAGCCAAAATACAGATCCATTTTCGATCCTGTACAGAACATTGACCAATTTTGCGCAAAAGTCACTGCTTTGTTGTAATCTGCATATCGACAGCCAGTTTTAGAGTTATATATATATGCCAAATGACGTAGAAATAAACGATGGTAAATATGTGGAAGCTGTACATAAAGCTGGCCAGCAGAGACTAGTGTTGAATCCTGTATGGAATTTTCTGTACTAGCATACCGGCATATTGGAATCGCCTGTGATTCAGTATCTGTGGTATTTGCTGAAGCTTCCACATAATATGCTTCTTCAAACAAAGGTACAAAAGATGCTGAAGTTCTCGGTACCACGATGCGTTCCATATTTCGTCTCATAAGCGTCAAAACACCATACCAAGTAATGTTAGGGCAATCATAAACAACAATGGTCATCAAGATGCCTCCACAACTTTCTAGTTCATCAATGCCGGCACCAGCGGTTTTCTTCATAACTTTTACCATTCGACTTCTTGTAACGTCAGAAGCAGCTTCAAGAACAGCGTCCCCAATTCTGGTGTTATCGAGAGCAATGTGCCGCAGTAATAAACATGATCTAATAAGTTTGATTACTCCCGAATCAGTTACATTAACACAGTGTGAAAATGATACATGCTCCAGCCTGCGGCAAAAGTGCGAAAGACATTCAACAGTAGTATTTCCAATATTACCGCACTGATCGCAATCCAAATATTTCAAGTTTTTTGTTTTCATTAGAAAAGATCTTAAACCTCGATCACCAACAAGTCGTAATCCACTCATTTGTAATTCTAGCAAGTCGGGGAAAAAGCCTGCCATATCTTTAAATGCCTGATTTGTTAGTTGAATACAATTAGAGATGTTTAAATGAGTGAGTGACGATCTTGTTGGACTATTCAAAAATAAATCTGATGGAATTAAATCAGTAGAACCAGAAATTAAAACACGGATTGCATCATCAGAAAGATCGGTACAGCTATTCATTATCAGCCTGTTCAGCCTTGGTAGACATTGATGCAAACACGTCAAAAATTTACTGTCATTGATTCCTCTCAGTGATGAAATATTCAAATCTTGCAAGTTTGGACATGCTCTTAAAATATCAATCACACCCTCAACCGTAATCATTTTGCAATATCCCAGATCAAGTAGTGTGAGACCCGTACATGTCTGACTGATAGTATAACAAGTAGCATTAGTGACTGTCAAAAAACCAGTTGCGATAAGATACTTGAGATTTTTATTTTGCCGTAAAAGAAGTGTCAATGCATTGTGATCAAAATGAATGTTTTGCTCTGCTGAAAAAAACTCTAGATGTTGCAGTCGTTTCACAACGGCTTGCGTATCTTCGGAGGACATATCTCGGTGTGATCGCAGGTATAGATTACGCACAAAAGAGCCAGCTCTCGTAAAAATTTTTATAAGTTGCTCAACAGGCATTTCAGAATAAGCCATATCATTACCGATCGTCTGCCATAGTTCACCGTCAAAGCAAAGCGTATTCCACGATCGATTGACCTGAAATCGTTAATTTCACATGACTAAGGTTTAAAAAAAATATCAATTAATCGTACTCTGCCAATGCAAACTAAATGAACAGTATCAAGACATTTAAAAATTTTCAAAAGCACTTCTCGGGGAAGTCGATTGATATGATCCACTCCTTTGATAGTGCCCTGATCGGACGGAAGCTCCTGATTCTGATAATGCTCGTCCCTCAAGACCTCTGGAGTATCTAAGGTTCCTATAGATAAGTCTCTCAAACAATTTATAGACGCCATTGTGCATCATGCGATTATAGCAAAATAAGAAAGACTAAGCCTAGGGAGAGAAGGAAGCAGCATAAAAGTGAAGGAATAATCTGGGGCAGGCTTCACTTCGCCGAACAAGGAAACTCCCAACGACAACGATGCGATGCCCGATGAGCGCGATGCCCTTCAATGTCATCGCTTACATGACTACAGTTAAAGATAAGGGCTCTGTACTTTGAAACCCTACTTCGAACAAACTTCTCTTTGTGACAAACCCGTAACTTGAACCACTTTTAAATTTCAATATATTGATAGTACAAAATAGACAATACACCAAATGAACACCAGATTCACAGATAAATCGCAATAACCCACAATTCAAAATACCAGAACCAGAAAACAAAACCACTATGCTCGCATGCACCTCAAAAGAAGTCTATGATCCTTAGTATCTAATAGTGGCAGGATTCTCCACCGGAGTGTAGACAATGTTCTTCTCCGATCGCACAGAGCGAGTAGAGCCAACGCAGATTGAGAAGAACCAGAAAACCGCAGCAGCGAGAGCGCTAACAGCAGCACCCCATCCAATACCGAAAGTGGTCTTATTTAAAGTCGCCGTGAGGTTTGCAGCTTCATTGAGAGCGTTCTTCTGAGCAGTGAATAAAGCCGTGGCAATAGCGATGGACGCCAGAGAGCAGGCAAGGGAGAACACCGAAACAATCAGAGCGCAGAAAGAGCCACCGCGAGAGTGGAAGGCGAAGAAGCCGGCAATGAACTCCAAGACAGCAAAGGCAGCAGCAAGGCAGAAGAGGATGGTCATGGCGTAGGAGAGAGCTTTGCGACTCTTGAGCACGTTGTCCATCTCAGATTCAATAGTGCTCTTGTCTGTTGTTCCAAACAGTTTGTCGGCAACAGAGAAAACGTCGAAATAGAAAAGACCGGAAGGATTGGTGCATTGAGTGACGGTGTCGACGCCATTAGCAGACTCGCCCTCGCAGTAGTTCCAGAGACCAACTTGGTAGAAGCTAGGATGACCCTGGTTTGAGATCCCATTGTTTGATTCGGCGACATCTCCGATGGATATATCCATAAAATACAGTTTCGAAAGAACACCTGTTGACATAAGATTGCCAATGATGACGAAAATGGTGAGCACGAAGGTGGCTATGGTGAACTACAATCCAGGAATCAGCCCCTGTTTCCAAGCAACAAAAAAACAGAAAAAACTCACAAGGTAAGGAAAAGAGATGATGAAACAATTACGTCCAGCAGCCATTTTGTATCAAACAAAAAACTTCAGAAAAGCGATTGCGCGTGAAAAGAGGAATAAACCACGAAAACAACGAGAAGATGAATTGGCGATGGAGAAAAAGCTGCAGCAAGCCAGAAGCCACCTTTTTATCTTGTTTGCGCAGAATGCGACCGACCTCATTTCTTTGCCCAGCCTCGCTGCGCTGGCGCACGCTGCGCCCTGCACATAGCTCGCAACACTGTCACTTTTATGCGTTCCTGTGGCTTAGCCGAATGAGCCACCCAACTGTCTTGTATGATGGACAGGACTAGGGTAAATGTGTAAAAATGGCAACAATAAGCAGGGTCGGTATGAGAATACATTTAGTTGCAATAAAAAATCACTTAAAAGAAATTATATCTGTTTACATATGTGCTATTATAAAGTAATGCACGACAACTTGCTCGGCTCCTTGTTTGTGCTTTTTTTAGAACTTGAGACAAGAACTTCAGTTCGTGAGGGTCTTGTGTATTTAATCCGCGTGATTAGCGTACGCCCAAACAGACGTTTTGGCTTAGCGTCCAAGCCTTGATTACGTCTCTTTGATTACGTCCTCTAACTATGCTCAAGTAGTTTGTAGTTCATCAATTCATCGCAAGTACATATTCAAAACTTCGGTAGCTATAAATATTCCGTCGCCGTGCTAGCTTTCGCACGTGCTGCCAATTCTAAATTATCGTAACTAGGCGTCGAAAGCATTGTTCGTCTTCTGCTTAACGCGTCGCCAAAGTACTCGTTCTCCAACTCATTTGAAATAATCTCAATTCTACGCTTGTCTTCGTGCGCTGTGTCGTCATTGAATGCCAAGTCCATATCTTCCAGCGACCGACCGCGCGTCTCGGGTATAACAAATAGCGTGAAGAAGAATGCTATTAGACAAAACCCGGCAAAGAAGATATATGTGCCATAGGTAATGCTTTCAAGCATTCGCGGCGAGACAAGTCCAATTATGAAATTACACATCCATGTCGCAGATGTGGTAATCGAGATTCCTTTTGACCGAATTGCAAGAGGAAATATCTCTGATGGAAGAACCCATCCAATTGGAGCCCACGAGTACGCAAAATTAACATCATAGCAATAGATAAACACAACACTGATCCATCCTGCTGCTCTATGCATTGGTAGGGTTTCTTGATAATATCCGACTATCCCTGCAACTGCAACAAGTGATACCATAGTACCTAGTGCTCCTGCCATCAACAAAGCTCGACGTCCTGCTCTATCAATCAAACCAAGTGCAATAAAAGTGGAAAGACAATTAATGACTCCATATACTCCTGTTGCTAACAACGAATTTGAGTTAGAATCCAATCCCAACTGGGAAAAAATAGTTGGTGCATAATAAATTATGGCATTACAACCCATGAATTGTTGAAAAAACATTACTGCAGATCCAATAAAAACGCGACGAAAGTATGCTGGATTCTTCAAAATATTCTGATATTGTAATAATTCAAGTTTCGTTCCTGAAGCTGAACCAAATCTTTCATGATGCTGAGTCTCTTCAAAAACAACTTCTGATTTGATCTGTATAAATTCTTCCAAGATTAAAACGTCGTCTGGTTGGCGTCTTCTAATTCTGCAAAGAGCTTCTCGAGCTTCGCTATCACGGCCCCTCATAACTAACCATCTAGGTGAGTATGGCATGTTTAGCATGCCCATTCCTAATATAATAGCCGGTAGCAACTGCAAGCCAAAAGGAAGTCTCCATGCTGCTGAAGATTGCTGGCATGGTCCTTCACCAACGTCTGTGTATGGATTGAACGAAACACCATTAGCATATGGTTGATCTGGCCAACAACGTGTTCCTCCAATATAATTTGTTCCATAATCAATCCAAAATGCTATTAATATACCAATCGTGATAGACAACTGTTGGAGAACGACAAGGAGTCCTCTGATATCAGCCGGAGATATCTTTTACATCAGTACATTTTCTCTTAAGTGCTGTAAAGAACGAGTTATTACATACCTCAGCCATATATAAAGGTACTACCATTGTGAGCATACCAACGGAGACTCCAGCAACAGCGCGACCAGCAAAAATCATAGGAATAGACATTCCAGCTGTTTGAAGTGCTGAGCCCAACAAAAATATCAAAACAGCTAATATCATTGAATTTTTTCGTCCCATGCGATCAGTAATTTGTCCATTAACTAATGAACCAAACCACGCACCTTCTCAAAGATTAGTATGAAATTAAAAGTTTGATATCATGGAAACATACATAGTAAAAAAGTCGAAACAAACCATCCCTTGTAATCTGAATCCATATATATTCTAGGAAACGCAACTCCAAAACTTTCCATTGTCACAATTCCTGAAATCACGCCTTGATCATATCCAAATAATAACCCACCCAATGAAGAGAAACAAGCCACACCAAGTACAAACGGATTTTCTTTCAAAGAATTCCAAACAGAAGTATCGCAAGAGCTTTCTAATTCATGATGTGAGTTAGCTGTTTGCGGTCGTGAAGTGCTACCGTAATGTTTATTGGTAAAGTTTCGTGATCCACTGCTCGATGATGAGGTTGATGAGATTTCTGTATCTCTAGCTGGAATCTCGTATAGCAACGGTGTATTATCCTGCTGAATTACCATCTTTTACTAAATTCTTTTATCAATATTACTCAAAATTTAAATCCTAAGATAACTGTATAAATTTCAAGTAATTCTAGAGTATCAAGTAAGTCTAGAATCTGGAAGATGTAGTTGGGAGTAACTCGTGCG
The DNA here is from genome assembly GCA_030570675.1 of Myxozyma neglecta. Classification (NCBI taxonomy): domain Eukaryota; kingdom Fungi; phylum Ascomycota; class Lipomycetes; order Lipomycetales; family Lipomycetaceae; genus Myxozyma; species Myxozyma neglecta. The sequence continues at coordinate 8,780 of JAJLWK010000286.1, read as the reverse complement.
TTGGGACTTCTTAAAAGGCGAGCTCTCACATGTATCATAATGACGTAGTTAAATCCTGCAAACTTGCAACTGACAAATCCTTGCATCAAACCCGTTTTCAATCCAAACTCGTAATCCGTCCCACCAAAGTACTCTTGATGGCACTTTTTTGTAGATCACTTACAGTTGGTAATTTGCACTCGTTACGGGTTTTTAATCCGTGGTGACGTTTGATTCCGTTTTCGAGAGGAATGTCATGTGAGAAATGTCGTGACAATTATCTGCTGTCAAAATCTATCAATGAGCGCATCTCTTGTACAAGGTAACTATACTGATCCTATTGGAACTGACTGATAAATAACACGATTTTGGTGCAATTTTGTGTAACAAGAGATTATAGTTTGGGCTATATTCTTTCATCGAATGAATTGGGAATCAAGAATGCAAAGTATTTTTTAGTAGAGCTTCACTGCTCAAAATAGGATTCAGAGGTACTGATATTTACTGATTCTGTGATTTTTCTATAATTTAGTTTTGAAATTACTAATTTATAGAAAAAGTGAAACTCTACTGTCTTTTTCGTTGTGAGCTGTAGTTGTCCAAAACTTACTGTACTATGTCATTCTGACAATTTCCACTCGAGACCAAAGTTTACGGCATCAAAATCCACTCCTTTCAGATTAGTCATGATAACCCATTGACTACTGACCAGAATAGTCTGTACATTCTACTTTGTCGCTTGCTAGCATTAAGACAGACTTGTCAATGGAGGTATTGCCAACAACAGCATCTAGCACAACTGGTTCTTTTGAAGTTACTTGTTCAATTTCCCAAGCAATTAGAAAGCTGAAAATTGTTTTTTTTGGTACTTGTGTGTGAAAGCGTGAACAGCTTTGCGTTAAACGTAGCACAAAACCCTAGTAACGTAGATAAATATGAATTATAGACCGTAAAAGCAAAACTGCCAAAGTACATCAAGTAAAACATTTACACATCTTGAAAGTTCCAGAATTGCAGTTGGAAATACACCAACAAACAGCCGACGTTTCCGAAAAGTTACTTTGATATCGAATCCATTGATTTTACTTTATAAACTTAAACATAAAAAAAGAACCACATACAACACACAATATGCTTCAAGAAACAAACAAAAATGAAAAGCTAAAAAAAGGAAAGAAAAAGAAATTGAGAATTGGGAAAAAAATTTAGTCATAACAGCCCTAAAAACACATCACAAAAAACACAAAAGAAATAACAAAAGTGGAAAATGGAAAAAAAAACTCACAGTTCGCCAAAACTAAAATAAAAAATACGACAGGCCAAGTCGAAAAAACAGAATATTGATATATAGCACAATAAACTTTCAAGCACAAAACAGAAAAGAAATCAAAAAAAAAACACTCATTGACTCTACTAAAAATCGAAAACAAAAACAAAGACAAAACTATCGTAATCCATATACAAACCAAATCTCTTATATGAAATTGGTAGAAGAAAAGGTTAAAGTAGTATAAATAGGAACGTTATAACTACTGTCGAACTGCTGATGATTCATTCGCACCTTCTGTGATCATGTTATCAAAAACAAACGGCCCAGCTTCATTGGCAGGTGTAAGAACGTCATTTATATTCATTCCCGTTATTATGCGTTCAGCGACGTCGACAGAGTCAGCTGTTTTCGTAGAAGAAGGCATCTCAACAGCAGAACCGAACGAGATACCAGCATCACTAGAACTAGTTCCTTCTAAATCATCTTCGGAAATAGCAGCTGGTATGTCTTCAGAAGAGGTGTCGGCCGGTAGCTCGTCGACAATTGGTAAATCAGGGACATCGACATCAGCTTCCAAGTCGCAAACAGCTCTGCAATTAGGACAAAGAAAATGTGGATAGTTCTGGACAATAATAGGCCGGATACATTTATAATGCCACACATGTGAACAAGGCGCAACGAAAAGACTCTGACATGGGGCTACAGCGACTAAACATATACTGCATTCCTGTTGCTGGCCAGGAGTAGGTTTTTCCTGGGTCAGACTGCGGAGACGAGAATGAGCAGAAACGTTAAAGTTATTGATGCGTTTTTGCCATGACCGGTTCACTTCCAAACGCATTTTAACGCATTTGTACACTTCTTCAGAGCCGCCACGGAAATCCATACCCAGCTGAAGAATGTCGCCATCTTTGATTGGGAAAGCAGATGACTGGGTACAAGCAGGGGCAAGCCGAATCCGGTTTAGAAATGTCCCGGAAGACGACTTAATGTCTCGAACGTACCATTGACCATTTTCATACCAAAGTTCAGCATGTGTGCGCGAAACAACTTTGCTTTTGAAAACAACAGGAGCAGAAGAGGAATCAGAGTTTGTCAAGTCCTTCTTGTCGGTATAGCGTCCCAGACGTACGATAGCACCAGGACGACCCTTTCGCTCGATGGGCTCGAAATAAAGTGCGGGGGTAGCCGCTGAATGGTCGATGAACGGCGACATGCGAATGCAAGGCTCCTCGGCATTTGACGAACTTGAACCCGACACTGGAGCCGAAGAAGTGCCTAATGAAGTGCCCAATGATGCCTGTGAAGGAAGGCTCACTGCGAGAGGCGTCTGGTCGACGGCCAGCGGCGCGGCAGAGGGCGTAGAGAGGGTATGCGAGCGCGGTCGCAGCGACGCCCGAATGGACGCTGACGGTGACAGCGACGCAGCAAGAGACGAAACAGAAGAATTTGCGCTCGGAGAAGCATTGTTGCTGTTGCTGTTGTTGTTAATGCTGTTTGAGTTGTTATTATTATTGTTGTTGCTGCTGCTGTTGTTTCCGCGACCCAGCCGCGAGTTCGAATACGACCGAAAGGCGGCCGACAAGCGCGGTCTCCGCGGCGACGACTCCGCGGCAGCAGCCATATTTGTGAATTTTTTTTGTGCTTTTCTTTGTTTTCTCTGAATAGTCTAATTTACGATATTGGTGTATTTTGCTTTAAAGCAATCTCACGTAGCAGTAAGAAACCGGCGGCGTTCGGCGGCTAGCGGAGCTTTGATAGCGTGAGTCGGTCGTTTACTGTCACTTTGTATTTCACTTTTATGGCATAAAGCTTTAGACTGCAACTGCATCTACGCAAATGATGCGGCTCCCAGCAAGCCTCGCTCAATCGTACGTCATTGTCCATCAAACGGACCCTAGGTCGAGTCTGTATTTCTCAGCTTTGTCTGACGCAATGATCGGTTTTCTTGTCTGAGTAAGCGGGCATTTCTGTAGCTGTTATGTCGGATCGCAGCGGTTTCTGCGATTTTTTAAGTTGTTTCACTGAATTAGAGTCGAGACCTGCTTTTTCGAGTAGTTTTTACTTTTACGCGTTTGCTCAGTACCGTTCTTTCCGGAGCCTATTTCTTTTTGCTGCACTGAACTTCGCCACTCTGAGTCCGTGGCTCTTCTCGAAGGCACTTAAGATTGTTGTATCAAAAATTCATAATTTTTTGTTTTCCAGCCATACTCTCCAACAGTATCTTTTCATCCGAAGATGCCTATTCGTCAATAATCTAATATTAAAAGTAACTTATGAAGTCTATTCAATAACGAAAAACTCGCTCGCGGATTGACTACACCCACGCGAGTAGATTTTCTGTCGCCACCTGTTTCCCTGACCAATTAATTCAGGGGTCACATCTCCCTTCATGAAAGTTTATTGCTACTGACAGCTCGCCTCGTATTTGCTTCAAAACATCGTAGATATATTTGTCGGGGTTTAAAGGCATCTGAACATATGAATTTTTTTGCTCTCCTAAATCTTAGTTTAGCGGGTTTGTTCAGCTGTGGCTGGCTATTTAAAGGGTAAAAAATACATAAAGAAACGTTTAAATTCTCGGCAAGTCCGTTTGAGAATTCAACTCATTTTCCCATTAATCTTTTGCACGTTTATTACAAGAACCTCTGTCTCTTTGAATTTAAATATACAATAGCTTTTTAGTGATAAATTCTCATAAATCTCAAATGAATCAAAAGCATGTTGAATGCACACGCAATTACCGGTCACTCCTAAATATTTTCTCCCTCAGTGCGCTCTTGGCAATTTTAAAAGCTTAGGGTCCGCTTGGAATAAGTAGGTTCGTGCAAAATCTACAGAAGGGTTAGGCCATTGTAGGTCTTTTGAGCTATTCGAAAACCTGAGTTCAGCACAAATTTATTGTAGAAATCTTTATTCAGAGGCTGAGCCACAGTCAAACCGATTTTGAGGAATAAACTTCATACTAAATGTCTTAAACCCATGTTATTCACACAAACCTTGACATTATAACATACTTCTCATGCATGAAACTTTCTTGTACAGACAACAGTTTTGTCAAGATAACATTCTTGTCAAAATAACATTTCCAGTCAAGCAGCAATGCAATAAATAACCTCAACTATTTTTCCTGCAGAGAGCAGGCAGAGATTACTATATGAAAAGGCATCTCATGATGTAATACCATCAAGAGAGTAGACCGGGTAATAGAGTAGGTTATAGGGTTACACTTCTTGGGGAGATCAGGCATGAAGTTACCCAAATGGGTAATAGGAAGGTCAATCTCCTAAATAAGTCCCAAGTAGAGCTACGGACCACCGGAGCACCGGAGTCGGCATTTCCGGCAAGGTGTGACAAGACTGGGTCTGTAGAGCATAGGAAAAGGGTGATATATCTTGGTAGAGGGACAGGAGAATTAGAGAAGACTAAATCAATAATACAACCTTTCCACATGAGCAACATCCAAGACCAACTTGATGCTGCCGCAGAGGCCCTCCGAGCTGCCTCATTAGAAGGCATTTCAAATAGAAGGGGTCTCGATTCCTTTTGCATCTGCAAGATCTAGACACCTTAAAAGAAGACAGCTGGTTCTCTCAAAGCCTGTGCTGAAGTGTCTTGCAGAAAGGTTTTGAGAGAACCAGCTTGTCTGTTTTTTTTAAGGTATCTAGATAACCATTGAAACACCGCAAGTCAGAACTCACTATAATTATTTACGACAGTGATTTCAAAGATTTCTGACTTTAAAGAACAAAAGTGGAGTGGGTTGGGACTTGTCAAAGCAAATAGTCTTGTTGCCAGATACAGTATGGGATTAAATGATCAAAAATGATAAATCATTAACAGAGTATTGGTTCCACCCAATTGACAATTTAGAGCTCCTTGAGTCCTTAATTTCATCTGACATGGCAACTGGCTATGCTGTAAACCAGTATTATTGAATGGCTTCCACTGGCTCATTTTTGAGCAATGAAGATGAACCCAGCATCAGCAGCTCTCTGAATGAATCGGTTGCTTCTGACATATCCAGTTCAAACATATCGTTGACAGGCCAATATCCTGGAAATATGCAGTTCACACCAACATCTTGGCATTCTCCATATGGCCCAGTATCTATTAACAAAAGCACTAAGAAGGGTGAAGCATGCTAAAAAAATGTTATTGTGTACTCCACATTTATTCATCCAGAGAGCTGCTGATGCTGGGTTCATCTTCATTGCTCAAAGATGAGCCAGTGGAAGCCATTCGATAATACTGGTTTACAGCATAGCCAGTTGCCATGTCAGATGAAATTAAGGACTCAAGGAGCTCTAAATTGTCAATTGGGTGGAACCAATACTCTGTTAATGTTTTATCATTTCTGATCATTTAATCCCATACTGTATCTGGCAATAAACTATTTGCTTTGGCGAGTCCCAACGAGCACCACAGCCATTGTCAAAATTATGAATATGATAGCTCACGTTTTTGTAAGGAGTTAATAAAGCCATAACCTGCATCTGCAGGGTAGTAGCAGTTGTCAGGTACAGGAAACTTTCCTGTTTCTTAGCTGCTGCAAGAACACAAGCATCATGAGTAGAACCTTCTCATCCTGCATATACATACACAAAACTTCATATCAAAATTGACTACCACCAGTGTATTTTATAAAAGATTTCTGGTTTCAAAGTTGTGGACTATCTTTTGGGATCGCTAGTGGAAAATGTATCCCATCAAGCACACCCACATAGTTCTACATTATTGGGAATTGATCATTATGATCAAGCTTGGTGGGAACAGTAATATTGTTGAGTGAGTCATGTGAGTGACTAATCAGAATATGTGTGGGATGGATATGTGTGGGATGAACAATCATGTACTAGTTAGTTTTGTAAAAAGCAGGGTATCAGGATTGTTATAAATGAAGGGATAAAGTAGGCAGAATGTGGTTTTAGTTAATTAATCGGTAGATCTAATACATCAAGATGACTACTGCAACGGATCTCCTCTTACAAGTACAACAAATATATTCGTCTGAAAGCTGCTGTAATAAATGTAGAGTTTCTTCATTGTTTCTGATTATGGTTTCAGCACTTCGCTGAAATTTTTCTTGCATAGACCTGACAGTATCCCTTTGCAGAAGGTTGATAAACATCACAAGTTTTTCTTTGGCAGTAATTCGACATGAGCTACTAATACCTAGAGAGACCGCTTTACATTCAAGCAAGCCAAATGTCTATTGTGTCATCCTCATTTGATTTTTTGAGCAACGACCTGGGTTTTTATAGAGGTTATCAAACCAACTCAAGCCCATTATGCCAGTTGTATGAGTGAATCATCTTGAATCGGAAAAAGGTGACAACTTTCCTAAGATGCCTATTAGATCCAAGATACATTCTGTATAACGTATTCTTCTCTTCTGGGCTGCATCGGTCTGTATTTTCTAGTAGTTCAAAAAAATCATCAACTAGGTCACCTAAGTCAATCTCAAAAATATCAAAATGAGCTAGCAAGTCAGTATCCAGGGTCGCAAAATTCAGCAGAAATTCATCTTTATGCTCAATCCAAGCAGACCCTTAGCTTTTGACAGGATTTCATAAAATTGGTTAACGCCCCACTCATGTTCAACTAAAAATACAAGAAAACTCCCCTTGTTCTCACATTAATTGAAATAATATACATCACTTTCGCTTTCCTCCACTATTCTCTTTCAAATCAGCAAAACATAAACTAATCCAAGAATCCGTCCCGGCCTCTTTTTCCCTTTCGTCAAACATCTTTCTCATTGCCTCAGTTAACTTGTTTCCAATTTTCTTAGGTCCAACCGGAGCCTCGTCGTAAATCACAAACTCAACTGTCTGCTTGTGGAGCGAAACCCTCTGATTCAAGATGTACACGATCAAGTAGGGTAGAATTGCACTAGGTAGCGGGTGATTGTCGCCTAACGAAGTCCAAAAGTCTTGAGCTCTGTACCTCCAATGTCCATTGACACAAACAAAATCTAGAAAGTCAGCATTGTAATTTGACAAAATTGACTGATAGAACTTACTAAGATTAACAATTTTTTTGGTGTATATTGCGAGCTTCCGACTATACAGAGATCCTGTTTGCAAGGCTAGTAATACAGACAGATAGTAGGCATCTGTAAGTAAAGGATACTCTGTGATAGGGACAAGCTCTACTTTGCTCCTATTATTCATTAGAATTGCAACCATCTTAGGTTTTAACCACATACGTTCTATAATAGTCGACCTTGCTGAAAGCAGCCGCTATATAATTCTTTCTCGACCCGTCTGGCAAAGCACCTGTGTAATACATTGCGGCACTTGAATCTCTGGAAACTTCCATAATCTCATCAAACTTTTTATATCGTTCAATAATCAATTTGGCAAATTGAAAGCGACGCTCCACAGAGACTGCACCTTGAACTTTATTACAAATTTGCTTGACAAATTCAAGAAAAGCTGAAGATACAGAACTATCCAGAAATATTGAGTCATCGAAAAACGAAGCCGGAGTTTGCGGAACTCTTTCATCAGTTCTCTTAGGTCTCTTCGTTGATAGATCGTCCTCCTCTTTGATTCGCGCCTCATCGTTTCTCTTGGGGAGCTGCTTCAATTTTGTAGTCGACAAAACTTTTGAAACATCAAACTCCTTCATAAAAGAATTTAAAAGCCATGTAAATTTTTGAAATGCATATCCTAACCTTTCAATCTGTCCACCCTCAACCCATAATTTCTCTCTCAAATATAATAAATAAGCATGAGGAAAATTGGTGTTATAGTGTCGAAGCCAATCATCGAGTCCTCTGAGTAAGCTAATGGCACTTTTCATACTAAGTAAAGCTGGAAGAAGAGAAAATTCATCGGTGAAATTTGCTATTGTGATTTCCGATCGATTTATTCTGACTTCAGGATCCAAAAGAGTCATCACTTCAGAGGCTGTTTTTGACCAAGCTGTCTTGCTTTCTTGTAGTATTTTGAATTCTAAATAAAGAATTTCATCGCTGGTACCAAATAATCTTTCGGCACCAGGATCACGGACCTCTATATGCTCTTCTGGATTTTCATCATAAATAACCGCAGTATCGGGATCACTCTCAATCCGTAGCTCATGTTTGATAACATCTTTAAGCTGCAGATTCAGCTTGATTCCCGCTTCATCGCAAATCTGTCTAGTAACATCCAAGAAAAAGGCATCAATAGAAACAGTTTTACTACCACGACAAAACACAATAGCGTCTTCTAATTTATTAAAAGTCGTGATTTCAGGAGTCATTTTAGCTTTTGTTGCTTTTAAAGTTGCAGTTTTATAACATGAATAAATTCCTGATTCATCTTCTCCCAATTTGACCACATACCAACTTCCTAATAAATAAATCCGGACTCCAATTCGTCGAACCATCTGAACTTGATTTCGAATTTCACCATCAGCTTGATCCCTTACTCCCACAAATAAATCCTCTCCTAAACGCGTCATTGTTTTGTAATACCATTCTCGTGCACGCGCAAGCGTTTCAAAAGACTCGTAATACGCATCAGCATATATTTTAACT
>JAJLWK010000285.1:0-17847 GCA_030570675.1 Myxozyma neglecta | reverse complement strand
CACATAAGGTAGAGCAGGCGCTTTCCGCATGCGTAATTGCTGCTTCCTAGCTAATGGATGATCTGCATAAAATGGTCGTTCCATTAATCTTTCAAACAACGAGATATTTAACTCTAATTTTTCCTCTAATCGAGATGCAGTCCGGGGTCCCTTTGCGGTGTCAGAGAATGTAAATCAGTCAAATTTTTGAATACATACCAGTTGCTTGTGATCACCAGCCATCACCACTGATGGACACTCACCCCTGTCATTCTCAGGGATGACGACACGAAGAGGAATAAGAGTTTCTGGTTCAGTCCCTTGACCTGCTTCATCAATCAATAATGCATTCCAATGCAGTAATCTTGGTTTTCCACCAAAAGCTTTTGCCATGTATCCCTCTAGTTTTGCCAGTGCTCTGTTAGAACACTGTGCTTCCAGTAGAATTCTAGCATCGATGCAAGAGCAGACGACAATACGGAATCTCATCAACGTAGTGAATTCTGGAAGAATAAACATATCTTGAGAGTTAATAACATCAATTGAACTAAAAGGTAGCAACTCTTGAGGTACTTCTGAGAATGCTCGATTTGGATTATTAAGTCGAAACAGTTCTTTGTTATTAAGATAATACCGAAGACGTAAAGCTAATGTATCCGCAGCTGCATCACTAGGAGTGCACATCAGAATGTGACTTTCGGGATCTTTCTTTAGAAGTTGAAGCGCCAATTCGACCATAGTTTTCGTTTTCCCGGTTCCTGGTGGTCCTGAAATCAAGAATGGCACATTCCCGTAGTTCCTGTTCAAAACAGCATCGATTGCTCGTTTCTGTTCAAAATTGAGGTTTTGATCCTTCCAATTCAGTTCAAATGCCCCTTTGGGCAAAGTCTCTTGAAGTAGACCGTCTTTGTCTTCCGGGAATAACATCCGACGAACAAATCCCTATTATAACTTAGTAAATTGTGCGGCATAGGAATGCTAGATATTTTTGCAATCTCACATTTGGCGCATCTAACAAATCAGTGTTAAGTTTATTGATAGTATCAGCGCTAACATCATACACTGTTTTGTTGAGTTCGAATTGTACATTGAAAGAATTACTCTCCATCACTAAACCATCTATTCTCAATATAACCTCACCGCTACTTCTGTTAAAATGCCAAATATAGCCAGAGTATTTGTAACCCGAGAACGCAAGGTTTCCGTACGCCGAGTACTGAGGTCGTAGTTGCCTCAAAAACAGTAAATCTCCTATTCTTACTTCCGGAGTGAATTCTTTTATTCCAGGACAAACCAGTTTGTAAAGCGATTTCTCCCTGTTATGTTCTTCAAGTGGTACTGCAAACATATCGTATTTTGACAAATCTCTTTTCTGTGCTTGTATCTCAAAATCTATTAGACTGGTAAAGTATCGTTTATAGTTCTCTTTCGTTAGCTCCATTAATAAATTAGATGGTGGAGGGCCATCAAATTTAAAAGGTGGAAACGCTTCATGTTTCAGAATAGTAGATCCTGCAAATCCTGATACATATGCCTCGAGATCAAATGTAGGTGGTTTGGTGGAGATAGTTTCAACCGAGTCATAACTATTAATATTCTAGATTTCAGGTTAGATAAGAAGCAAACAGCGTAATCTACATAAATCTACCTTTAGCCATACTGGGATATATGAGGAAGCGTATACGTCAGGTTGCCAATCTCCCTCGCCATCGAGCATTGAAGGATAATTATTAGTGATCCCGGGAATAATAATCCTTCTTTCACTTTGTAGAGAGAAATTTGGCATCGTAGGCGTGGGGTTCAAAACACTGTGCTGGTAAGAGCCTGTAGTATGGTCGATAACTTTCCTCGGTGACGGAATATCTATCATTGGACTTGACACATTTGACTTTGATGCATCGAAAGCAGCATTTGTAACAGGTGATCCGAGAGAAGCAGCGGTCTTTGGAGTAGATTCCTGGGTGTGCTGCCGGACGTCACTATTTGAAGATCGACCATCCACTTGCGAGCTCAATGGATGTACTGGCTGAACAGTAGGGGAAGAATTCGGCGGAGTTCCATTAAAAAGCCCGTTTATGACCTCCAGTGGCAGCCCTGCATGCTTTACAGAGGCTCCTAGTTGATTTCTAGCTGTGGTTAAATATGATAAATTTGCTTCAGTTGGATTTTGAGAGTATGCAGTCATGAGTTGATGAAGGAGCATAATTTGCTGTTGTATATAGAGTGGTATATTGTAAGAATCAGGTTTCGTATTACCAGGACCCGGAGATGGATGTGAATTAGGCCCGGTTAAAGATGGTATATGGCCAGAACCATTGTGAAATACAGGAACATTGGGCTGCGTATTGTGCAAACCCACTGATAGTCCTGGCGGAAGCGGGATATTCCTAGTATCAGTGTTCTGCTTCCTGTAAACTGCCGTGTGTGGTCTAGCGCTGTCAAATTTCAGATTTGCTAGTTGACTCATAGGTGGTAAGTTATTCACTTGATTTAGATTTGGAGATATCGCATGACTCCCGTACACAGCATCCATAGAGTTCGGAATCAAATCTGGCTGGAGAGGAAGTAAAACCGGTGGAGCATTTGGGTTAAAGACTGCATTATATGGCTGAGAAAACCGCAAATCAAAAGGAGGCATATATCGAGTAGAAGGTATTGAGCCTTGTTGCATTCTGACTGCAATAAGCCACCTTTCAGATGCGTTCAAGACTAGATGCGAGAAGTAAACGAGAGATGGCGATGATATCTAATCGTGGTGGGAAGTCGGCCAACGAGGCAGCCGGTCTCGAATTATAGATCAGCAAATAGTAGCTTGATACTAGTTAAATCGAAGTTGAAGACAAATTTTGTCGCTTTTTTCCAGTCAAACTCTGATTGTCGGAAGTTGATTCACGGCGATTTGAATTAATGAAATACAGAAGCTGGTTGAATTATCCTGGGGTACGCTTTGCAAACTTTAACCCTGGCATCTCATGGAGTTAGGCAAGGTTAAGGTTTAGAGTTCAGGAGACTTGTTATCCTCGTTGGGCGCTTTGTCTTCACGTTTTTTATTTTTTATTGATTTAAAAACTTTGAGAAAAGTGCTAAAAACTCTAAAGCCAGACTAATTGATCCTAATAATGGAAAAAACGGACAAGATGGCAAATATACATGTGTTTTTCATATAATGTCTCATGGGCTTAGGGTGTGCAACGGGGTGTAAGTGTAAGCAAACGCTCTTGATCAAGTTTACCAAATTCAATAATGTCTATCCTGCTGAAGATCTTTACGACGAAAGTTTTGTACTCAATTTTGACTTATTAGGGCTCTATGGTTTATTGCAGAGATTAATGTCTCTTCGACTGCAAACGCTATTAAATAATATTTCTAATGTTCATCTTTTTGAAAACAATTTTTCTAACTTGTCCTGTTTTGGAGTATCAATTGTACGATCCCTGTGTTTGTCGCTCCGTTCTGAGGAATTTATCCTTATGAAGTATATATCAGTTCTATCACTGCTCCTTCTTAATTCTCTGGTCCACTTCTTTTAAATCTTCTGCTTTTCAATAAATAGAATACTCTATGTACATGAGATTAGCTGATGATCAGCTTGAAAAAGGTTGTTAAGCTGCACTCGAGTATACTGATGTATTGTCTGCTAAGTTCTTTTTTAGCATGTAGGCAGTCTGGACTTTTTAAGACTATTGAACGTTAGACAGTTTTTTGAATTTGTGAGAGTATTTGTGTCTACTAAAGCTCAACGATACTGCATTTACTCAAATACTCCGAGTTTAGAAATATAGCTTTGCGGGCACAAGAAGCTCGTGAAATCTTGAAATAGTGGGTTCACAATTACTTTACACAAACATCCAAACAATGAATGGTTCCGAATTGATTCGACTCTTCTTTCCGAAGAGCACTAAAAATATCAAGTATGAAGTCAGAGTGTCCATGAACAAACTTGCCCGTGGTGTTTTATTCTCCATGAAGAAGTGAAATACGAAGGCGTCTAGTGCAAATTCTCGTCATCATTAATCCAATATCATTATGCTACTTCGACATTTTTGAGCCAGTGCTGATCTAGTACATTTTACGTATGATATAAACACGTTTTGGGGTTATCATCTTCCCGATGGTATTGTTCCTACCATTCAGATACTGCTTACAGAGAAAACCATTGCTTTACCCTCAGGTCTTTAGCACTACATAGAGCTTTACTCCTATTACTTCGTTCTGCTGCAGGATTTTACACTGTCATTTTACTGGTGATGATGAAAGTGAGCGATTAAAAAGATCGGTCCAAAGCAATGGATTATTTTATCAAGCTTTGTCTCGAATGTTCATTGACTTAAAAGTGGTCCACATGAGTCAATGTAGAACTTTTCTATGCATTTAATCTAGCAGAATGTGATAAATAAGTGACACTTTTATCTCTTAAGAAGAACCTGTCAAACAAATTGACACATTTAAAATGCTAACTAAGGCCTTCAAACTATTCCGCTGTGGTCAAGTATTATATGTGATATCCTCACTGCATTCGTGCTAAACCAACGTAAGCGTAAGCGAGAACTGAATACGGTTTCAAACAACCGATAGTTAAACCTTAAAATAGAGTTTCGATAAATGTAGACTCGTAGCGCTAGAAACCTTTAAAAGCTGAGTATCAGCAACGGCAATGCAGAGCGACGTACGTATCAGTTGAAGAAACAAGACGTAGACACTAAAGTATCGAACGTAATTTGCGTGAGCAACAACCAAAACAAAGAAGGAAGTACGCTGGCGAGGCCTATTCCGCCTCGAGGCCGGCCTCGCGACTGGACCGGGCGAGAGTGTGCATTGGTCGCAACCTGGCTTAGTTGGCCCGCCCCGCGCCGTGCGGTTGCCGTCGATAGCATCACAACTCAAAACCCTGTACTCTTCGTCCCGATTTTTATCTCGGTCTTGACTATATTTTTTTTATCGACGTACACTTTTTCCGTGACCTGTATTTTATTATTGATTTTTTTTGTTTTAAAAGTTTCCTGCCAACATGGGTTTGTGCTTGTCGACTGACGACACGCACGGCATGGAGGAGCGCAAAGTCTCCGCGCAGATCGATAAAAGTCTGGAAGAGGACCACCGCAAAGCACAAAAAGTTTGCAAAGTACTTTTACTGGGTAAATCATATAATTTTGCTACGTCTTGACAACAGGAAGTGAAACTTACTTTCAGATTAGGCTCTGGTGAGAGCGGAAAATCCACAATCGTGAAACAGATGAAGATTATACATCAGAATGGTTATTCTGCCGAAGAGTTGGCGCTATATAGACCTACCATATACAGAAACTTGCTGGAATCAATAAGAGCGTTAATAGATGGAATGAAGAAAGTTGGGCTGGATCTCACCTCTGAGCAGAATAAGGTGTGCTTTTCTTGGGTCAATTAAAGAATACAGCTGTTAATTTTATGTCTGACTCTAGGAGCTGATAGTTTATATAATGGACGCTCAAGTTGATAGCGACCCTACATGTTTTTTGGACCCAAAAATCAAAGAGGCTGTCAACGCTATTTACCACGACGCAATAATTCCCCAAGTTCTTGAACGTCAAAATGAATTTTACCTGATGGATTCCGCAATATAGTATGCCTCCACAAAGTTTGACTATGACACCTCACTCTTTACTAATCGTCGCTACAGTTTTCTTGATAGCACCGATAGGATTGGCACATCTGACTATCTGCCTACCGAAACAGATGTTCTTCGTGCTCGTATAAAGACAACAGGTATTTTCGAGACTAGATTCTCCATGAATCAATTAATGATTCATATGTTTGATGTCGGAGGTCAACGCAGCGAACGAAAAAAGTGGATTCATTGCTTTGAAGGTGTTACTTTGATTATATTCTGCGTTGCTTTGAGCGAATATGACCAAGTCCTTCTTGAAGACTCTGGACAGGTTAGTTTTTGGTTTTTTTATCTCCGATCTTGCAGGTTCTAACTGTACGTAGAATCGCATGCTCGAAAGTATGATTCTTTTCGAATCTATAGTGAACAGTCGGTGGTTTACTCGCAGCAGTATCGTGCTATTTTTGAACAAAGTAGATGTTTTCCAGCAAAAACTCAAGAAGGTTCCACTAGGAGATTGGTTTAATGACTATGACGGTGGTGATGACCTGAATAAGGCCGCCAAATTTATCTTATGGAGATTTACACAACTTAATCGTTGCGGTCTTAAAATATACCCACAGTAAGTCTTTTTGTGTATATTATTCCTTTCTTTGACTAATTTGCTTTAGTCTTACGCAAGCTACTAATACCGGAAATATACGACTTGTGATGGCGGCTGTGGAAGAAACAATCTTACAGAATTCATTGAAGGATTCTGGTATAATATAACCTTGTATCTCTTTTATCAACATTTGGAAGCGTGACCTGAATGTAATATACCTGCTGTGTTTCGGTGGTAGTCATTATCAAGCAGCAACTTTAATGTAACTGCTAATTTGGCATATCTAACTTGGAAGGGTTAAAGGTGACATGAAAATTTGAGAGTTTTGGGCTGTACATTACTTTTTTTGAATTATATAATAGATTGAGCATTGGATAACATATCTAGTTGATCAATGTAGCAATTGACACATTGGTAGAGCCATCGCTGTTTCGCTTATGAAAGTAGTCAGGATTAGGGTTGATGATACATAGTGCCGAATTCGCCTTGTCTGGCACTAATCTGCATGTTAGGCGCCTACCCGCTTCCTATTGTTCACCTAATTGCACCTCGAACAATATGCCACCAAGGGATAATGACGAATCACTAAAAGCAACGTACGTTATTATGACCGGTCGTTTTAATTGTCCAAACACTGCCACGCTCTGGTTTTGATGCGGTTGCCGATCAAGCCAGTGTCTCGCAGTCAGTGATTACTACATGATGCAATTCCGTCATCTATTTGGCTACTTTTTTGAATGCTACTGACCATAATATAATTTAGATGGGCTATTGTTGAAGTTGGTGTTGACAAAATTTTGGCAAAGGGCCTGGAAGAGGGTTTAACCTCCGCATTGGTATGATCTGAGGCTTCTCAAGCATCCACGAGCATTGAAACTAACCAACTTTGCAGTACATGAAGATTTATACGTACGACATTAGCACATGCTGTTTATTTTAGCAGTTATCGATTGACATCTTTTTGCAGCGCAATCTACCAGTTTTGTACAGCCAGTCGGCCCACTCAACAGATCGGGGCTACACCTGCTAGCCGTGGTGGTACGGTTTCTTTTGATTTTTGTTTTCAAGGCTAACAATGATTTAGCTCAGCTGTTGGGTAAGGATCTTTACGATAACTTAGTCAACTACCTTGCTCAGCATCTTCGCACAATCAGAGACGTACGTTACACCTATATGTGTCACACGATGAGGGAGTGAATTAACTCTTTTGGAATCACAGGAAGCGGCACATTACAATGATGAAGCTTTAATAAAGTACTATGTTCGGAGTTGGGACCGGTACACTACCGGTGCTCGCTATCTGAACCATATTTTCGAATACCTTAACCGACACTGGGTAAAGAGAGAGCGTGACGAAGGACGACGAAATGTTTACGACGTAAATACCGTAAGTATTCGTGTTGGAGTCTCATAATGCGTCATTTTAACCTTAATTTAGCTGTGTCTTGTCATGTGGAGAACCGATGTATTTGATTATATTCAAAAGGATTTAATGGAAGCAGTTAAGAAACTCATCGTGAAACAACGAGATGGAGAAATAACCGATACCTCGACCATCAGACAGGTTGTCAATTCTTATGGTTAGTACATTCGGTTGCTTATATTTGCATACAATTCTGACATGTAAAAGTTTCTCTTGGTCTGGACGAACACGATTCGAAGAAAATCAGTCTCAGCGTTTACAAAACTTATTTCGAAACCCCATTCATTGCGGCAACAGAGGATTACTACAGAGATGAGTCTGCGAGATTTATTGCGGAAAACAGTGTTGTTGCGTACATGGAAAAGGCCGTAACTCGTTTGCAGGAAGAATCCGGTCGTGTCGAAATGTATCTCCATCAAAGCTCGGAGAAAGCTTTGATGCGTGCTTGTGAAACAACACTAATCGCGGATCACGTCCAATTACTTCGCGATGAGTTTTTAAAACTACTCGAAGTTGACCGTATAGAGGATTTAGGAAGAATGTTTTCTCTTCTGTCGCATCTTCCTGATGGACTTTTCCCTCTCCGCGCCAAATTTGAATCATACGTGCGCAAGCAAGGTCTTGAGGCTGTTGAAAAACTGGCCAGTCTTGAGGGAGAAAACTTGGAACCGAAGTCATATGTGACCACATTACTCGAAGTCTATCGACAATATAGCAATTTAGTACAAGTAGCGTTCAACAACGACGCAGATTTTGTAAAGTCCCTGGATAATGCTTGTCGTGATTTCATCAATCGCAACAAAGTTTGCTCCGGCTCTGCTGCAAAATCACCGGAATTGTTGGCTAAATATGCTGATTCCTTATTGAAGAAAAGCGGCAAAGCCGCTGAGGATAGTGATATTGACAGTAAATTGAGCGACATTATGACTGTTTTCAAGTATGTTGATGACAAGGATGTTTTCAACAAGTTTTACACCAGAATGCTCTCAAGACGGTTGGTGCATGGTACATCAGCATCGGAAGATGCGGAAGCAAGCATGCTTTCAAAACTTCAAGAGGTGTGTGGAACAGATTACGTATCAAAGCTGCAAAGCATGTTTTCAGATATGCGAACATCTGCCGATCTACAATCTGAATTCAAGGAGAAACTGGCTTCAAGTGCAGGACCTAAAGATAGTCCAATTGACTTTTCAATACTGGTTCTCAGTTCTGGACATTGGCCTCTTAGCGCTGTTGATACTCCATTCAATGTTCCCGATGAGCTTATCAGACCTTATGAGATGTTTCAACCATTTTATGATCAAAAACACAAATCCCGAAAGCTCAATTGGCTCTGGAATTTGTCGAAGGGAGAATTGAAGGTTAATTATGCCAAGGGTCCTTCAAGAGCTGGTTACACGTTCCAAGTATCAACTTTTCAGATGGCAATTTTATTACCGTACAACAAAGGAGACAGCTACTCTTTTGAGCAGTTGAGTCAAATCACAGGTTTGACCAGAGATTATCTTGTTGGCTCTCTTGTCCCACTTGTCAAAGCTCGCGTACTTTCGTTGGATGGTGGAGAAGTCGGTGATGCTGGTAGCAAGTACACTCTAAATATGGATTTCAAAAATAAGAAAGTGCGAATCAACCTAAATGTTCCTATCAAAGCCGAACACAAACAAGAATCCGAAGCCACAATCAAGACGATTGAGGAAGATCGAAAGATGCTCATGCAGAGTGCAATTGTACGTATCATGAAGGCACGAAAGCAGTTGAAGCATGTGGTTTTGGTGCAAGAGACTATTGCTCAAATCAAATCACGATTCACTCCCAAAATTCCTGACATCAAAAAGTGTATTGATTTCTTAATAGAGAAGGAATATCTTGAGCGTATTGATGGTGACAAATATCAATATCTTGCGTAGAGTAAGCACAACGCACATCTATAAGCATGGAAGGGCTGTTTTTATATCAAAGGGGTGGAAGGCATATATCTGGATTGGATGAATATATAGTTAATGGGTGAGACTTTGACTTTGATGTTTTGTATCATCAGCGTTCCCTTAATTAAATGAATTTGTTCACAGTTTGAGATATTAATCTTGCTAACGCCGAACTGAGGTGGCATTTATGTTATTCGAATTGTCTTGACATGTTACATTTTGCCGTATAGTTTGGCGGCAACATATATCAGAAATTATGTATGAGTTTTTACTGCAAGTACTTTCATATTATTTAAGTTATATCAATCAATGCGCCAATCCCAAGTTCCCAATATTTAGTTTCAACTAAAAAAAATCAACCCCTTCCGCCACTCCCACCGCTTGCACGTTCAACAACACGAAGTATACTAATTGTGAAAGTCATAACCCACATTAGCAGTACTAAAAATAAAAATGCCGCCAGACCTCGTTGTCGGCTACATATATTGAAATCGTAAGGAGTGCTATCTACCATCTAGAGTTTGAAACCATGTGAGAAATTTACTGAGCAATAATGCCACTTTAGTTGATACATTACATACCTCGTCTCCGTTTCGGCTGCAAACCCATTGATAGTCGTATAAAGTATTAAACGTGAGCGCTAAATTTGCAGATGAAAATATAATGAAAATCAAGTCGAGCATGACTATAGAAAGATTAGCAAGTGTGTTTAAAAAATAATTTTGAACATACTTAATTTCACTTTATCCTTGGCATCGCGTAAACCAAGAGGCTTTCCTGAATACTCGTCATAAGTTATATAGACCAAATAGACCAATGCGCAAGACTGTACGCAAATTGCCATGATAGTGGAAGGTTGCTGAGTTAATGCCATAGCGGTATAGTTTTTGGTGAAGTGAAAAATGCTTGATGAAAGTCCTAATGCAAGTACTGAAAGTACGAAAATGCCAGCTCTAAATGTCATGGGAACGTAAGGATTGTTAAGTAACATGTATCGGAAATTGAGTTTCCATCTCGACCGTTTCATTTTTTCTGCCAAATCTGCTGTGATCATAAACCTTGATGTAACTCCGGAAAACGTTGAGGCATTACTACTCATCGATCTTCGCGAACTTGCGTTCTTGCCTTTATGGTTCTTTGTAGAAGAAGAATCGGGAAGAGTCAGCTTTTCACGTAAATTAAAATTTGAATCGGAACTTGAATGTTCTACGGCAGGCTGCCAAGGTCCGGACAAATCCATTTGCTTTTCTAAGTCGTCGATAGATATAATCATGCTCTTCTTATGAAGAAAAGAGTGCTTCGATCCTTTCATTGTGCTGTCTACTGTCTGCATAGAATGACTTTTTTCAGGAACTTGAAGATGATTGCTATCGCTAAAAACTTGGCCAGTATTCTCATGACCGGTTGTCGCATCATCAAGTGGAGCATGCGAGCTCAAGTCACTATCTGTAGGTCTATGATACGAAATTTTGTCATTTGGATTTAATCTTTCATCAGGAATATTAACAACGATGTCCTTCGGTGAGATCCTTAAGTTTCTTTCAGACCTGATTTGATCTGGCAACTGAGAATTTGTGACAAAGCTTTTCCATCGTGATGTTTCCATCTTTGGGGAGTTCAGGGGAGCTGTAACGCGCACAGTAGTCTTCGTTGCTGCTAGAATTGGCGAAGGCGGTAATTGTAGCGTTGCATTATTAGATTGAGAGGTGGCAGTCTTTGACGACTGGCCCCCTGACGAAGTAGACGCGCTTCTGACATTAATTGTGGGAGAAGTCTTTGTTGACTCCATAGCTTCCTTTCCCTTGACCGACTTTGCAGCCCATACCGGGACAGAATTGGGCTGTAACAGCACAACCGGACCAGAAGACTTCTTCTTTTTAATCGGACCAACCTCGGACATTACCTCGGTTTTGGTTTCCATCGGTGATGTTGGTGATTTTGAGGTCGATCCATCATAAGAAAGCTCGTGTGTTGACGACATGACGTCAGGTTAGATTTCGACAATATCAAAAACCAACTTTCAATGATAACCAAGCGGTATTTAAATCAAGTTATTTATATGGCCGTATCTCCAACTTTCGAAAGCTTTCAAAGCAGAGAAATAAGAACGTTCGGTTCTTAAGTAACTAGTAAGTAGGTTGGTTGATGGGAGGATGTAATTATTTATTCCTGTGCGGCTGATCTGCGCGTCAATCTTATTTTTATTAATATCTGATCTGAAAATATCCAATGCGTTCGCCAGCTAGCCGATAGCGTATTCTCAGCATGCAGTACATGGCTAATTAATAGAGTTGATGGTTACAGTTATCAAAACACATTTTGTATATGAAATCTGTTAAATAATTTCAAACCTATGGCTTCAACGGAGCCGACCACTAAATCTACACCAGAACCGTTAGATGTTTCAATCAATTGCAAAGACAAGCTATGGCTCCCAGTACTTCAACAACAGACATGCGACTTCTCGTTAGACCACTTTCAGACTGCAATGTTGCATTTGATATTCCACCCGAACATAAACTCTTCAAGTATAATGAGAAGTGATATATTGTACGACTCCTTAAACACAAAAGATTCTAAACGCACAAAGTTGAGCGAAGCACAGATAATGGAATACAAGAAAAGGGAATCGACAATTCTGGACGGCATTTTAGAGTCTGGGATATTAAATTCTGAACATCTAAGTCGCAGGATTGTACGAATGATAATTCCACGAAATCCAAATAAAGATTTACCTATGGCACAAACATGTTTGATCTATTCGTTTCCAGAGTCAAAGTCTATTGTGTATATACCACACGTTGAAAGTGAAGAGACTACACCATATTATCATCCTGCAGTATCAGGCATTTTGATTCAGTATACTAAATCCCGGTTTGAAGAATCGCTTGGAGCTCTGAAACTATACTACAGATTATTTAAAACAACTGCACAGTCAAACGAGGAAGGTCTTTTAATAACAAATCGCTTACAGCGAACAGCATTAAGATTAATATCGACAGCTTATCGGCATTCTAACGGCTCAATGAACGGATACGAAAAACGCGTGCATCACGATATTGTTGTAGACAAAGTCTCATTTCAAACACGATACATATCAATGAAGAATAAATATGCAAAATTTTTGGTGGATCACTGGGTTGAATCTACTGATCCTAAAAAACATGTCTTTGAAGATATCTCAATAGCGGCGTTTCTAATTGTATTATGGCAAACAAGATTAAATTGGGTTCCTGGATCAGATGAGAGGAGTTTTGCTGATTTAGGATGTGGAAATGGTGTTTTGGTTTATATATTGATAAAGGAAGGATACAGGGGGTTTGGCATCGAAGCTCGAAGACGTAAAACATGGGATATGTTTCCATCCGATGTACAAAAATGTTTACATGAACAGGTTTTACTACCGTACTTATGTTTTAACGGAGACCAAGCAGCCCAAGATTCTTACAGAGAGGAAACTGGGATTAATTTTCATGACGGAAGATTTGAAACAAACACGTTTTTAATAGGGAACCATTCTGATGAGCTTACTCCATGGATCCCGTTACTAGGACAGCCATTTATAGTGATTCCATGTTGTTCACATGCATTTTCAGGATCAAAATATCGATATCCAACAACGCCGAAATCAAAAGATAGTCTGGATAAAGCTACTGGGCAACAAAAATTAAGTACTTACGGTGCTTTAGTAGAATATGTTGCCAATATATCTGAAGAGTTAGGCTGGATTGTTGAACGTGAGATGCTACGAATCCCAAGTACAAGAAATGCTTCCATTATTGGAATTGGGAAGCGTGAAAGTACAAGCGTTGAATATTTATCGCCGGAGTTCATTCTCGCTAGAGATGGTGGTTCGGCAGGCTTTATCGATAACGTCACTGCACTGATGTCGAAAAAACCTCGATCTCATTAATTACTAATTACAAGTGTAAATGTAAATGTATATATTCCAAAACTAAATAAACTGTACATATTGTAACTAAAATTAATGTATCTACTCATTTGACAAAAGCTATTGACACAACAATAAAATCGGTTTGTTAATAAAAACACAAAACTCCGCTCCATTTAAACAAGAATAATAGTGAAAATTCACGTCGCATCACCAAACTGTAATTATTACTTAAAAAACCCAATGAGAGATTGATGAATTGAATAAATGAATGAATAAATACAGACCTTTATTTATATAGTCATTTCACCAGCCACTTCTTCGTCGAAATCTGGATGATCCATATTCTCATCCATATCATCAACGTCTCCAAGATGAGTATCGGGTGGATTACCTGTCGCTGTATCGTCGTCATCTTCATCTTCAAAGTCAACGTCAAAGAAATCTTCAGTTGTGCCGGTGACACTTTCGTAAATTGCGTGCGCTTGTGAGATTACGCCGTCGTATACTATGTCTATCGAAGGCGCTGAGACGTAGGAGATTTTAGACGAATCGGATTGAGTAGGGGGAACACTGACAGTTTGCGTGTATGTGAGTTTCAGTAGATACTTCAGTGATTCTATGTTTTATGTTAGTTATATTCAGCAACAGAAAAGCGTAAAACAAACCTTTCGGAGTGAAGTTGCGCAAACTTTCACCCAATCTGACAGAAGAAATAAGAGGCATTCCATTTGGCAAATAAGCAATGTCTTCTTCATTGACATCGAACTCAAAATCCTCAGTCGACTCTCTCAAAATGCTCTCTTCCATTTTCTCGAGAGCAACAAAGAGATCTTTCCGGCCTTGTTCGCCACCGGCTTGAGTCGATATATACCAAACTGCTTGACCAGAAGGAACTTGACCACTTCCGCTTCCTAAGACTACTGCTTGGACAGCAAATTTGTTTCCATCTAATGTGTCGGGAGGAAATACGACGATCGCAGCAGATTCACCTTCTGCAAACCATTCTTTACAGTCCTTCTCGACTACAGCAACCATTCTTGTAACTTCTTGATTTCCAGGGACGAGACCATGACTAGTGATCAGTTTTTCGCCAACTTTGATACGCTCGCCATTTTCTAATATGGCAATGCTCTCCTTCTCGTCAAAATTGGTCAATTTCGTCCCTAGTCTGTACACTGCACCGGCAACTGCGGCAGAGCGGCAAAATCCTTGAGCAATTTCACCTCCTGATCCGTACATAGAGAACATAGCGGGAAAGTTGCCGTAAACTTGCATTGACGAGAGGTATCGCTTTATCCGGTCAAGTGCTAGTTCAGTAGGAGAATCTGGAGATGGAAGAAGAGCGATAGAATGGACTAATTCGACAATTTGAGGTTCATCCAGACTGAACTTCTCTTTGAGGAATTTGGAGATTGGTTTACCTCTATATTCCAACCATACATCAGGAGTCTCGTCCCAAACAATGACAAACTTCATAAAACGCATCAAGCTTCGCTTTGTAAGAAGCGTCAAGTTCTGGCTGGTGAAAATATCTTCTTTAGTACCGGGTACTTTTTCGAATGAATCTTGTTCGAAAGTGTGAAATGATCCCAAGGGTTTGAATTCCAGATATCTGGATACTCGACTTTGAATAAGAAGATTAAGTAAGTCTGAGCGCGTGAATAGAACATGCGGACTGAGGTCGATTGCATATTTCCTGGGGTCCAAATTGCGAGAGATGTAAAGATAAGCATTTGAAAATGGGGTATCTACAGTAACAATTAGACAGTCAAACTGAGGTGAAGGAAAGAGTACTAACCATTTGTGCTGGAATTGTTCACTTTATCTGTCCACAGTTTCAGCTCTTCGAGGTTTAAAGACGCCCAGAGACCACCATAGTAGGGGTTGTCATCTATGTGTAAGACGTTTGTTCCTTGCCATGCCAAAGCACTATACAAAATCAGAATTAATAAGAACGGCACAGGTACAGAAACGAAGCTTTGAAAGGATTTATGCACTTCCCCTTTCCAATTGCTGACGCTTCAATTAAAGTAGTAACTTACGCGGCAACAATACTCTCCACTAATCCGGTTCCATAGATCAACACATCACAGGTGTCTGGAGGAGTAGCGGAAGAGGAAGAAGAGGCCATTTCCGGATACGAAGAGATCGAGGAGCAGTGAAAAGAAGTAAAGCGTGTTCAACACAGCCAATTGCTATGTCTAATTGCACAGTTCGCGGGCCTTTACCACTCCAATTAACAAACAGTTCCACCGAAAGGTAGCGCAAACCAAAAGTAGGCCTGTTCTGCGGGGTGAAATTTAAGGACTTTGCCGCTTTCCGCCTCTGCGCTCGAGCTTCTCGTCAAAGTTTCTTCGTTTCCAGCGCACGTGACTTATTTTTCAGTAGACCCGTGCGGCTTGGCTGAGGAAGGCGTTTGGGAGCAAAGGCAACTCGGATATTGTTTTTGCGGTTTCAGCGCAAATGCAGCGCGTTCTGAGTGTGTTGTTTTTGCCTGATTTAGAACTTATCTGAGTGCGTATTTGTCCGTTACTGAGTACCATAATTGCTGGACGCGAGCAGCGTAGAGAATGCCTCCGCAGAAGCTGCAAGTCAACGAGATCAATGTCCCGCTGATGGTCTGTTATCCGCCTGTTCTTCTTAGATCTCTACACAGCGCTTTATGCTAACCAGCGATTACAACCAAACAGAGTCTTTCGCTGCTAGAAGATCTGCTGCAGCCCTTGACTCATGACATTTTTTTGGCTGCATTAGCCCGCGAGAAGCGCAGTCGGCTGCCCTGTGCTTCCTGTGGTGCCATCCACAGCTCGCGTGCGTCGTCTTCCGCAACGGCTTCCTCCTCGCCAACAAAGGCTCTTGGAAGAGGCAACTACATCAACAAGCCAGGTCTCGATATTTACGGTCAGGCCAAACAGCAGGCTTCTGACTCAACTTCTTACTTTGACTGTGCAAACTGTTCTCGCAAAATTGCGGCTTCCAGATTCGCGGCTCATCTCGAGCGCTGCCTGAGCGGCCGCAATGCTCGAACCAGAACGTACGTACTCCACTATTTCAATTTGTCTAACGAAACACTTGCTGATATATTTATAGAGCTGCGAATAATTCCTCTGGAACTCAGAGCGTAGCGTCGCCAATGTCAATGTCTCCGTCATCGCCCTACGTCACTGAAGACGAACCCTCTGTACCAAAACCCGCAACCAAAAAGCGCAAAATTGCAAATATGAAAAATGGACACGCAAAATCAGGTAAAAAATTACCGCCGTCTACTGCTTCCGATGGTGGATACTCAGACTCCTCTGCAACCGTCGTCGTTGCTAGTCGCAAACGCGCTGGTGAAAAAACCGTGCCTCGGAGCTCTCCACAAAAATCTCAGGTGTCAAAATTCCTTGACCGGGCTGGAAGTCCTTTAATCCAAATATCATCAGATACCAATGGCCACGAAAGCAAAAAATCATCTTTTGCAAACTCCAAGTCTTTCAGCAGTACTGACCAAAGTTCTGAAAGTGAATGAAACGTGCTTTATAATTATGCGTATACATGGTTCGAATCTATTCAGTTTTTTTTTGCGATGTCATTTAAATTTGAATTAAGTTGCTTTCGCAATGAAAAGTTATTTTTGCATGCATGCATGACTAGAGATGATAATACATTTTAGGAGTTTCCGGATTGTTTATTGATTGTTTGCAAATCTCGCCTTTATGCGCCACAGCTCAAAAAAGAAACATGACTTGGATTTAATTATCTAAACATTTAATATTTTAAAGAAGTGAAACTGTTGTTTGTCTGTTTTGTGTCTTTGTAAATATTGTCTTTTGTTTTCTTTCTTTTGTTTATTGTGTAAGATTTGTTAGTGTTTGTACTCGGCTGTATGGGTAGGATACCAAAGATATGGAAGTTTATGTTGAAAAGTATTGGAAGATTAAATGATTTACATTATGCACCAGTTTATACCAAAACATTCTAAACAATCGTCATTATCTTCTTTCAACGCTGCTTTACTCGGGGATAGTCTTCTTCAAAAACTCCAAAATGTCCGAGATCTCTTTTGGAGAAGCACTGTGTGTAAGACCCGGATAAGTATTAAACTCACAAGGAACTCCAAGCTCCGCTAATTTCTCCTTGCTGAAGACTGCATACTCATACTTGACGACTGGATCTTCGGTACCGTGACCAATAAAGAACGGCATTTTAATGTTGTGTTCTTGGTGCATCTATAATTGTTAGATTTACTAGTCGGTACAACTAATTAGGAATACAAACCTTAGTGATACTGGAACGCATAGGAATGAATCCAGATAATCCAACGACACCGGCGTATTTGGTGTCAGTAATCAAACCAGTCTAATCTCATCAATATTATTTCTCATATGAAGGTATTGCTGTTCAGTAACATACCAACAAACTGATAGCACATCCTTGGCTGAATCCACCAATAAC